>JTDE01003131.1:61855-81457 GCA_014338405.1 Paragonimus skrjabini miyazakii | reverse complement strand
TAGTATCCATTGCAGATAGTGAGCATCGCCTATTTGCCCAGCTGACCACCTGTTACCCCAATTTCTCTCTCATCACGCTAAGCCGAGTGCTCGTCAACTCAAAGCAAACAGCAGATCTGGTCGCTTTTTATATTAAAGATTCAATCAAGCTTGCCGTTTTCTCAATCTCAGATGTGCACGAACTAGTGCACCACGGCATTGCGAGCCCACATGCGTTGACCTACACAAGGGATCAGTGTTGCCTGGTTCGACGGCGTGCACCTGACTCGCTGTTGCATGTGATTTAATGATCAAAGTGGTTGAATCATTATCCATTTAGAACCAGCGGATAGCCTAATTGTATACTCGTGCATTCAACTCAAGATATCAAATGCTGCACTTGTTTCTACTATGATCGCTGGTATTCATATCATGAATAGTTTTGTAGGCTGTTCAGATGGCTGTACTATACTCGGAAACGTTTTTAAATTACGTGACTTACGCATGTCAATTGAACCGCGTGCATTTTCACCAAACAACCTTGCCATTTGGTTCATCAAAATTTCACAGCTCAGAGGAAGTTGAACCGCCTACACACATCTCACCCTAGTTTGGATCGTTTACAAATAAAACCCAGTGAAGATTATGTTTGAACAGATTAGAGAATTTTGCAGGCACAGCAGTGGACATGACGAATTGTTGAAGGGTAATTATGATGTGCCTGACGAAAATGTCAGTAGCTGTCTATCGAGCAAATCGTGAGAACAGTATGTAGCAATCCCTGGGGGATTATCACGGACTTTAGAGGACTGGGCACAGTTCCACTTAATCGGAATGTCCAGGCTTGGTTTCCTGAATGTGTATGCTGAATCTGCACCCGAATCCATCAACTGATGGGAAATTGCTCAGAAACATTTCACGTGGAATGTCACATAAATTAATACGGTTTATCCACTAATCAATGAAAGCATGGTGACCAGAGGACAGGTGTAATTGTAGCGAAAAGGCGTCCAATAAAGCACAATCTTTATTGTCCAACACGCTAGTTAGCATGTTACGTGCATGTTCGCGTTTGTGAGTCAGAATTCCAGTCCACAATACACCCAGGTTTCCGCTCACGCGTCGTGTGCACTTCTGTCACGTTTATGTGTGATTGGCGCCATCTATCGCGGGATTTTCCGCCTACCATTCTTCGTCCATTGGTCCGACCTTGTTGAACGAGGGCTCGTCCGGTCGCTCGTATTGCCCTCCATCTGTCCACAGTGGGCTTTGATCGTATTCCACGGGAGTGTCGAGATATTCCTGCGAGTGTTGCAATAATCGCGCCTCCGATTCGGTCGTCCATCCTATTTTGCCTGCTATGTCTCGCGCGTTGGTCCGATCCCATCGAGCGATGACTCATCCGATTGCCTCTGTTGTTCGCCACTCGCTCGTTGTGGGTTTTTGGACTTAACTCCCCCACGTCGAGGTATTCCACCAAGTGTTGGATCGCTCACACCTCCGACCTGGCAGTCCACCACATAATTATATCATTGTTTGACCAATCCAATACGATGTTTCAATGCTGAACCGCGTTTTACTCAATTGTTTCATTGTTTTGGTGGTGTGGTTGTGATTGTCTGATAGTCGATTAACTACACTAACTCAATGGGGTCATCGTGAAAACAAGACTGGGTGCTCAGTGTGTGCGAAACCTTCAACCACATTGCTAGAGCTCGTCAATAGTACATATTTTGGCCACAACCGGATTAGAACCCCGACTATGTTTTTGTCATTAACCTCAAATTAGGTACGACTTAATGATCAAGTTATTGCCATGATAGGAAGCACAGTAACTGTTCTGTTATCTTCAGTCGATAATCCCGCAATTAGGACTCTTCTTCAAGCTGAAATCACAGGAATGGCTAAACTTTTCAAGCCGTATTTTGATCACCGATGTGTAGTTATATAATTCGAACATCACCGGCAGCCGCTAACGGTTTTAGCATTGTCACAAGATTTTCAACTACTCGAAAAGAAGCACTGTACTCGAAGTTCGTTCTTGTTTGAGCTCTTTTCAAAAGAAAACACGGTAGAATTGTGAAGGCTTAGCTGGGGTTTGGATCCGAGTGTGGTATTGACACGCACCGTTGACAAGCAGTAACAAGAACGAAGCCCAAATATAGTACTTCTTTTCGAGAAGGAATGTAAATGAAGAAATGTAAAGGTTACATTCAGTTGTGAGTGCTGTTCAGTTTAAAGTAGTCACAAGGGAAAAAAAGAAGAACGGCATTGCAATGCATTAGGATAACGGAATTAATCCATCTCTTTTGCCCCTTTGAGCAAATGATTTTCCCTGTCTGTGCAAGCATTCAGTCGGCCTGCGTCCAAATTTTCGACGGTCGTTGTTATGTTCGGAGTTTTTGGGACGCGAGTGACATTTCTTTATGTAATTCATAAACATGACAAAACATTAACTTCGTGGCAATTGTGTAGTTGCTTCGGGACCCTTCAGCATATGAAAGTAAGCAAGTTAATTTAGACGACACTGCTTGAGTATCATTAACGGCAACCCAGCAGTCAAGGTCACAAATTAGAAGGTTAGGATTGGTTGCTCAGATAAATTTCGACTGAATACATCTTCATATGTTTACTCATCCATAGCTAATGTGATACCAACGGGGTAGTTGTTACCACGATTGCACAAGCGCTAAAGTTTAAGTATCATTCTGAACAGAAGTATGCGTTACTGTTCAATTCTAACATATGCGAAACGTGCGTCTACTTTTTTCTAATCGAATAAAGCTACCTGAAAACGTTATCCAAATCCATACAATGGGATTAAACGTGAATGCAGTTCGAACAGTCAAAATTAAGATGTAAATCGGGATGCAGATAAATGCTAACAAGACGTTTGAGAAATTTATATAAGGCTCAGGGTCAAGACAGTTTCCTTACGGGGCACTACATACTTGGTATACACAATAGGGAAATCTGGAGTAACTTGCATTAGTTAGGTCCATTTCGAAGGATAATGTTGGATTGTCGTGTTGTAATTTTTTGCGGGTGTTCGTTTGTATTTCTGTGCGAGTCAAAACAGGTGAATAAACACACCCATTTAAATGCGCCTGTGCTCGACAAGTCTCGCCGCTGTGTTGTGTGTGGCCTATGTTCCAATCCGGTAGATTAAAGTAATCGATTCATCTGCAGCTGCACAGATTCATTTCCAATGATTCATCTATGTTAAATGCAGTCAAGTAAGTCTCAGTCGTGTTTGAAACATCCACTTAAATAGTAGCGTATGTTTGGTCGGGAAAGGTTGAAACTGATAAGAAAACAAGTGCCTTGTATCGGTATTCAGTTGAGAGAATATGATCAGGGCTCTGCTCAAACGCATGTCAAAGGTCTTCAGAATATACTACGATTCCCAATATTTCTCTCTTGTATTTTGTTCTGGTAGCACAAGACACTTGTTCATTAGTTTAGTGGTCATGTTTTTTAATCTTATCTTGTGCTGAAGTTTTTCCCACTAAAATTCGACAGACACAGGTAGTCTGAACAAGGTTGTGATCATCAACGTTTGTGTCCACCTGAACTCCAATCATGTGTACAATGCCTAGACTTATTTCTAAGTTGACATTAAGAAAAACTCATACCACAGCGGGTTCGAACCTCTTTGGTCCCTATCGCCATACATTAGTTCAATCAGTATCCATCAATTAAGTCACTTAAATGCGGTTCCGAGTATAGTACAAGCGGAACAGTCGTTTATTAAGCAGTTCAATGGAATCCTTCTTCGAGTTACGTGCAGATACATTTTAAGCCCATAGTTATCTGATTAACCATAGTTCGACTACCATAACTGTACACCTAGGAACGCACGTATTGAGTCATGTCAACTACCCTTGTGTTCCATAATCCAGTACACAAACTGGGTTTAGTCGGGTTGTCTAGGTGGTCGTTTTTCAGTACACAGCTGCATCACGTGTCATTCATGAGGTTCAGTCTGACGGCAAACAGAACAAATGTTCAGAGAAGGTTTTCGAGTTTTTAACAGTCAGTGTCATCCACGCCGTTCATTTTTTCTCTCGGTCTTAACATGAAAATCGATGTTTAAATTAATTTGTGTTACGCAAAAATATCCTGTTTATACAATGGAGATTTGGTTTTGCTTGTAATGAGTATTACAGCAAAAACGCCTTGTTCGTCCCAAACTCCAAGTCGATTGGGAAAAGTTGACCGGTGCATGTCCACTTGGATTTGAAATACAATAAACGTTACTGCGATATGATGTATGTTGTTTAACAACTCCATGTCCACCTCTTAAACCCTGAACACTTTCGTCTTCACAGACCTGGTTTACCGGATTATAATTCACAACAAATGGGGCATATACTCAAACTCGAGTTGTAATTTCAGACAAGGTACAACTTGTCCGCCTAGCCAAATATGAAGTACAAAAATTCTACTTATCTCCGACCGCTTAACCTCAACGTGTAATAAAAAACGTAGTGCCAAATTGGAGATTACAAGTCCCCTTTCATGGGCAGCATCTGTCTGCACAGTGGACATTAAACTAGCTCCTCTGAACTGTCAACTACGAGGAAGTACCAGTGTGAATTTTGTTGTTGTTACTCAATCGCAAACCAACAATCCACTGTGACCGGTTTCGTTCCAGCGTAGATTCATCAGAAAGAAATAAGCACAACTACAAAACGAAAGCACCGCAACTACGCAACGAGTTCTGTGAACACTTAATGAAATCGAACAACTATGGCCATTGGTATCACTTGCAAACGCCTCGTTAGGTTGGATGGATAGTCCGTTCGATTACAAGTTCACTTAGGGAGGACCGGAACGAGCTCAAACCTTTGTGCAATACACAAGCACCCAACAGAAATTGGTTTTGTTAGGTGACCCACTGAGTAAATGGGGTATACGCAAATATGTAATCGGGTCGTTTTCGTAACGTGCATCGCTCATTCAGCGCTCAGTGAACATGTGCACTTAGTTCGAAACCTCTAGATTCACTCACGACGACAGACAGCAAACAAACACAGACGATTACGTGTGTGGTCAAGTCAAATTGAATACAGTACACAATATCACTTCTCAGATCAACGCTGTTAATCTTAGGGCCTCGGGTGGGTAGCCTGGTCCTAACGGACATACTGTACTAATGTGGCAATAGCTAGAAAAAAGTCATGATGAAACTTGTTAACGTCGACTCTCAGATAAGGAGGACGTTGATAAAAAGCATGTCGGCAAAATCTTTTAATAAGTACCCGAAACGAAATTGTTACAATGACCTCTAGCATTAGAAGAGTCGTTTGGTAGTGAGTTGGGTGTCTGAATTACAAAATACCATTAGCGTGGTTTTGTGGCTTGACTGGTAGAGTGTTTGTCGCATTTGGGTATGCTCCTTTTGTCAGTAGTTCGAATCCAGCCGAAGCCAAGATTCCTCGCAATTGGATCCAATCTAAAAACGCTGTGTCTTCGGTATGACATCCTTAGGAAAGACATGGAAGAGATAGGAAATGAGAACTGCGCTATTAAACGGATGTCCAGGTCGACGTATATATATATATATATATATATATATATATATATATATATATAAAGTTTGTGGGAAAACAAGGCAACGAATTTTCAGAGATGTGTATGTTAACTGTGACCGCAGCCGATCGAAGATGAGACGTCCGGAGCTTCCTGGGGGACTTCGAGGACGTAGCAGAGACGGTTGGAGTCAAGACCGACCGGGCGAAGCTGACGGACCAGCGGATGTTGCTCAAAGGCAGGGCGAAGGTGGTGCTGGAGGTGGCGCGAAGAGGTCCCGCGAAACTGGAGTGGGCTGCCGCGAAGGAGGCGCTGGTCGCCGAGTTCGGCAACCCAGCCTACCACCAAAAGGCAGTGCGGCGGTTCAAGAGCGCTCGGTTTGGACCAGGAGGCGACCATCTTGTGTATGGCGTGTCGCTGCGGGCAGCGTTGTCAAGAGCCCTGCCACACTTGGATCAGGACTCAGAGCAGCGCATGCTGACGGACCAGTTCTTGGACGGAATGCCATCAACAGCGTGGGATCAGCCCAGGGTTGCTCTCTTCGCATATCCGATGACATTGGAACAACTGTCTGATGCGGCTCGACAATTACTGGTAGAAAACTCCCTGACAGTCAGCGAGTTGAAGACAAGCGGACCAAGTGAAGTGAATGACCTGCGAATCGTAGTGGAAAATTTGACTCAAAAAGTGGGGGTTTTGAAAATGAGGAAGGAAGAGAACCGTGGCGAGGTCTGATATCGATGCAGAAGACGTGGATATTGGCGAAGATTTTGCCCACGCGGTGAGAAAAGGTTTCATGTAAATAAACGTTTTGTTGATTGTTTTTTGTCTGTGAAGGGGCGGTTGATAAAACGGCAGTTCGGGCTAGGATAGAAATCAATGGTAGCTCGGAGTGTTGTTTGATTGACACTGGGGCTGCGATTTCATTGATTGAGCCCAGGCCGAGAAAGGTTTTTCAGCAGTGTTTGTTGGTCGTTCGAACAGTCGGGGGGTTTACACTCAGAGTTACGGGCTTGGCCGAGTATGATGTCGGAATCGATGGTCACGTAGTCAAGCAACCTTTCGCTATTTCCCCTGACGCACGTCAGACTATATTGGGAGCGGATTTTCTTGACTGCACTGAGGCTCTGATTGATTTGAAGCATGGTAATCTCGTAAAGAAATATAGAGTGGTTCCGTTATCGATAAAACGCAAACCTCAGCTCAGACAAATTGAAGCGAACGCGCCGAGGACAATACCAACCTGTGACAGCCGGTTGTTGAATGAATTGATACGCAAGTTCCGAAAACTGTTCACCACGGATCAAGACACATATGGCCATTGTAACTGGATTGAACATGAAATCTCCATCAGGCCAGACCGATTTCGACCATTCGGGGCCGGAAGAACTCCGGTTCATCTGCAGCCGGAAATCAGGCGACAAGTGAAAGACATACTGAAAGAGGAAATCATTGAGGAGACTGATAGCCTGTTCAGTTCTCCGTCTTGTTGGTGAGGAAGTCCAATGATACATCTCGATTTTGTGTCGACTTCAGAAGACTCAATGAGATTACAGTTAATAAAATGGTAGCAGAACCAGCCGTTGCGCAATTTTTCGGCAAGCTACAAAATGCCAAGATATTTTCAATGCTAGACCTGTGGTCTGGATATTGGCAGGTTCCAATCAAGCAATTGGACCGAGACAAAACGGTGTTCACAGTGGGAGAAAAACAATATCGCTTCAAATGTATGCGGTTCGGACTATCAGGCGCCCCTTTCACTTTCGGACGACTGATATTGAAGATGCTAGAAGAACTGAACAATACTATTGTCTATGAAGACGATATCGTCATCTACAGTGCGAATGACACGGAACATACCGGACACGTTTCAGCTGTGTTGCAGAAGATTGAACAAGCCGGCCTACGAATCAACAGTTCAAAGTGTCAACTGGCGAAACGAATGATAGTACTACTCGGTCACAAGATCGGTCGTGGTGAGGTCCAACCAATTCCCGAGAAACTGCTTACGAGCTAAGCCATTCCGGTGCCAACATCGAAGAGGACGTTGCAATAGTTTCTCGGTCACGTCGGGTTCTACAGCCACTTCATCAACAACTTCAATGAACTGGTCAGCCCATTGTACAAAATTCTGAAGAAAAATTGTCGATTTCACCGGACAGATAAGGCTAATCAAGCATTCGTCGAGATCCGACAATTGATGAAGAAGGGACAGCTGACCCTGAATTTACCAGTGACTGGACAGAGCTTCGTCGTCGCGACGGATGCGAGTACTGTGGGAATTGGAGCTGTACTGAAGCAGGAAGGTGGTGTGGAATATGAAAGTCGGGCATTAACTCCTGCTGAACAAAACTACTCAACTACAGAGAAGGAGTGTTTGGCGATCGTGTGAGCATTGAGAAAATAGTGACCGTACTTGCATGACCGACGTTTCCATGTGGAGACCGACCACAAGCCGTTGGAGTGGGTTAAATCGGCGAAGGACCCCCTGAGGAAAGCTGGCTCGTTGGGTGGTACGATTACAGGAGTACGACTTCACAATTCGCCATGTAGCTGGAAAAGAGAACTATGTTCCCGATCTGCTGTCCTGAACGCAGCACATGTATGAATTTCACAAGGACGTGATCGGAGTCGATAGTATTGAACTGAAGAACGATCCCGGGAAGCTACAGGTAGTGCGGAGGACGGACACAACAATCCGAGTGTTGATTGATCAACTTCTATCGGAATTACAACCACCAGAAGACGGAGAAATCCGGAAGTGAAGGCTTTCTGAATGTGCTGGTCAGACTTGCGGTTGAATAGTACCCGAATATTAATGCGCTGACTGCGGGAGGGAATAAGCTTGCCCCTTATACCGACGGGGTTGAGAGAGACAATTGTGAAGGAATGTAATCGGTTGGCTCATACTGGATGTCGTCGAACTTATGAAATGCCGAGACAAAGGGCATACTGGCCAGGAATGAATAAGGATGTTAACAATTATGTGCTGGTATGCAAGCAATATCAGCTACGGAAGAGCTCCAACTACCCCAGTCGGTATCCCACACAACCAATTCCGGTCATTGAGGTTTGGGATTTATGGTCGCTGGACGTGATCAGTCCCTTTCTAGTAACCACTTCCGGAAATCATTATATCATAGCCATGACGAAACACTTCCCCAAACGGATCGAAGCAGCCGCTATACCCGATCAACGTGCAACCACTATGTGCAGAGCGGTAATAGGACACATCGTTGCCGATCATGGAATACTGCAAAGCATATTGACTGATCAAGGTCCCTGCTTCGAAAGTGAAGAGTTTCGGAAATGCTTGGAGCGCTTGGGAATCAAGAAAATTCGCTCAACGCCATACCATCCTCAATCAAATGGATTGACGGAACGAAACAATGACACAATCAAGGAACGGTTGGTAGCGAAAGGAGGGAGCTGGAAGGAAGCACTACCGTTGATTCTGGTGGCCCACCGCTGTTCGCCACAAGGAACAACGAAGAAATCACCGTTCGAGTTAATGTACGGGCGCGTACCACACCTGCCAATCGATCAGGAGATTGATTTTGGAGAGACCGGTGGATGAGCACGCGTGGATTAGCAGAAGCTTGGAGAGTGACCAACCAAGACTTGGCGAGTGCATAAAAAGTTTCTTAGGAGTAGTCAACGTCAAAGTTATCGAGTCGAAGTGGTGCGTTTGAACTCGGTTCAAATGCTAAATATAGGTCCCGGCGAAGTCCGGGTGCAACAGGACCAGGATCTAGGAAGTTCCTGGCAAAGTGGAGAAGACCGTTTGTAGTAGTGGACCGTCGTGGTCCAGTGTATCTTACTAAGAATGAGAAGAATGAGCACCTAGTGCACGAAAGCCAGCTTTTTAGATGTTATGACACCCCGAGCAGAAGGGAATGCACGCCAGATGTATCAACATCACCGACGCCGACACGCAGCTCGTCGAAAGAACAGAGAGAACTTGAACGGCTGTTGCTGCAGCTGGAACAATCTTTACGGCGGGAGGGGTGTGATAATGAAGAGCGATCGCCCCATATTGCTCACATCACCACTATTCAGTAGTGAAGCGATAGCATGAATTTCGCCGTCAAAGTAGCCACAGGAAATACACGGGAAGAAACATCACACCAACACGACAGCGCGGTATGCCATGGAATAGTTTTGGCTACGTGAAGGAGATGAGCATTAGCGTCTGTGGTAGCCAGGATTTTCTGGGACGATTGCCATACACAGATGAGTGTTCTGTTTCTTGTCCTGTTTGAACACCTAACACGTGTTAGTTTCCTAAATAAACAACTTTTGCGCCATAACACTATGACATCTACATTGAGAAAGAATGACAAACATACTATGGTTCACAAACCGAAATGCATTTTCAGCGGTTTTGCAGTTTAATACTACAAATATCATTGGCTCCCTTGACAGCCCTATTCAGTAGGAGTCAGGGATGGTGCAGTTATCAAAGTTTCACTGTTGTACCAGTTTGTATGTTTCTATCATTTGCCATAAGAACCCTACAGGAACCCGTCTGACAGTGCGAACAGACTTCCTGCATAACCAGTCATCTGCCAGAGATGCGTCATATGATCCACCCGAAGGATGTCTTCTGAAGGTTGGAATGTGGCCGTAAGCCTGCTGTTCTAAAGTTACTAGCACCACCGATTGTCACATGCTACAGGTGAGTCCTGTGCAGAAGCTACTAACTTTGTCACTCCTTTTGATGAGGTTTTTGTTACGACCCCACCTGATAGAGAAGGCAAGAGCAAACGCAAAGACCACGAGCAGTATCTCTATCACGAACGAACGCAACGATATTGCAAGCGGTACGAAAATCAGAGCTCAAATATCGGAACGTAACTCTCGCAACTTAGACCCCCCCAACAAGTAAGGAAAAAGACGGCCTTCAAACGAGCTTTATTTGCTGCTCAGCCCGAAGGCAAAATTGCGATTTACAGCAACTGTATTTATAGGTTTGAGGTGACCTTGGGCCTAGGTCGCCGAATGGACCAATCAGGAGCGAGAGTAGCTTCCTGGACGTTCCAGAATCCTCACGATTTTTCTAGTTCCCGGGAAATGAAGAAATCCATTTCCCTTGCAAATAATGCGAATTTTTGGGAAAAAGTTCCTTTTCCCAACAGTTTTGATCAATGACAGGCCGGTAGACTTATCTGCTAAACTATTCCGGTTTTAACCAAAGTTCACTTTAATAAAAAGCATCTCACTTACGAGTTGGTTTCGCTATTTATCTCTGTTTCGTGCAGCCCGTACTTCAACACAACCGTCATAAACATTTGAAAGAACGGTGTAAAACCACACTTCTCCCCAAGATCTTACAAGGTACGGTTTTCATTGGTCAAAATTCACCGAAGACGCACGATCGGTTCATGTAATCCGGTCCGTTCTTGTGTTGTATGGTAATTGATGACTGCATAAGAAATGGAATTACCATCCTGCAAGAAAAACACTGGCTTGTGATTCCACTGTTCATGGTGCATATATGTAGTCACACAACACCAAATGATTATCGTAGGTCCGGTGGAGTGATGAATAACAGTCTTAGTCACATCACGAACTATGCCGTTTTGAACTTAGTCTTGGCTACGTTCAACTAGTGGGTTCAAACACGGAGTAATTCGGGCACTGTGATGTGTTTGTTTGAGAATGAAATCCACAAAGCTTTATATGATCGCGATTTCGAACCCTGATGGTCGTAACCAATGCAAATCGGTCACCTGATTGGTGGTCCAGATGTCCATCCACATCGACATGTCGGTAGCTCACACAGCTAACATGAGAATCTGCTTACATCCGATTTGTTTACGATCAGTGAATTAGTGAATAAGAGCCTTTGCCTATATTACAAAAATTGGTAGTGTGTATTTCTTTCACGCAACCTCGGTCTGATGAGTTTCTCCAGCTAGAAGATATATCAGAATTTACAAATTCGCAGATGAGCTTTGAAATAAATGTTCAGTCTTCAAATCTAAATGAGATTTTGTGTGTGATAGAAGCAAAGACAAAACAACGCCTCCTGCTTACTGTGTCTGTAGCAGTACGTTTTCTGCTTACGATATTTTATCAGAAGTATACGGTTGCACTGATAAACATTGATTTTCTGTGGTCCTAGTATTTATTTTGGTCATCGAGTAATCACGTGATATGCGTTCAACATACGCTGCACGGCAAGTAAATGTAAGGGAAAAAATAAGTTGAAAGTACGCGTTAAAGTGTTGAACGTACTATGTGGAATGTGTGAGCTATTAATGTTATCGACGAGTGATTACTTTTTAGGATAGTCACGATGCTAAGTAACGAAAACGGGACGAGTAACTGATAGACAGCAACACCCCATACCAATATCCTTCATCATTAAAATGATGAGTAAATCAATAAGAGTAAAATCTGTCACTCCTCTCATGATCCCAGAAAGGCATCACATACAAAAGTTTTAAAGCAACACGTGTTAGAAGTAGATCAAAAAAATGGTTCAGTTGAAGCTGAAGGTTGTAAACACACAATCCACTAAGTGAATGTATGAATGAAACAAACGCGTGAATTTATTTATCTATTGAAATTATTTCAATTTGAACATCACCCACAATTGATCGCAGCTGTCGCATTCCCGTAGACTATCCAGTCGGCCCCTTTCGAAAAGAAGCACTAGACTCGAGTTTCGCTCTCATTAGAGCTCGTCAGTAGTGCATATCATCGCCACTGCAGGGACTTGAACCACGGACACGCTGTTCATGAGGCAACCGTGTTTACCACTGCGCCATTGACCTCACGTTAGGCACGACCGAATTATCATATGTGAACGCTCAACCACTTTCGCTTGTGAATAATGATTAAGTTGCCCGATCGTCTCGAAATGGAGACACAGTTACTGTCTGTTAACTCCAATCGATAACCCCGCGATTAGGACTTCCTAGACAGGTCGAAATCTCCGATCTCATTAAACCTGAATAGTCTATGGGAATGCAACAGCTGCGATCAATTGTGGGTGATGTTCAAATTGAAATAAACCAAATCCCCGACTACTCATCAGTATTGAAATTATTCTCCGGATGACCCTGTAGAATTTTCAACAACATGTACCATAATTCACATAAGACTATGAGACAGACGAATTTTCTGTGAATTCCCTACAGGATGCGCTTTCCCTCTCTATTGACCCAGTAATATCACCGAATTTCAAGATCACGGCCAAAAACTTATTTGTAAATGATTCACTATCCTCAATGCTTCGATTATTTCAATAGCATGTAATGTCCACAATTAATAGTTATATTTCATAGTTCATTTTTGTACGTTTTGTACAAATCGTTTTGTTACCTCCATTTGTATACTTGTTTGAAACTATCACCATCACTTTTTTAATTGAACCGTCAACACGAATAAACGGAAGTTACCGCGCATCATCTCTGTCCTTTTCATTCGTGCGGATTTTTGCACTGGTAAAGTGATTGGAGGGTAAAATATCGTAGCTCCGAGTATTAGCTGATCTATCGACGCTCATTGTTTGTCATCTCGCGTCGCTTGTGGAATTATCTATCGGTCGTCTAATAAATCTCATCTCTGGCGTTGTCCTTCTCTGTTGTGGTGGTCTATTCAATCCAGCAGACGTTGACTTATAAGTGAGTCGTTCTTATTTTACTGATACTTTTTCCGTTTGATTTGTAAGCTTACCTTCTGAGCTTATCCGTCACCGCTATAACTCTCCTTTGATATTACCATATTCAGGTCATTTTTATCATTTGATTGATTAGTCCACTACAAGCATCATAGAAATCCATCCCACCTTGTTTTGGATTCTGGAGATCTGATTTTGTCTACACAAAGAACATAACACCAGGCGGGATGTTTAATGTTTTCAAGAAAACTGAAGACAACCGCTAAAACAAGGTTACAGCCACATCGTCTGTTCATCAGGGCTCGAAGCGGTAAATGTACTAAGTGCATCCTGACCATTAGGTGTAACGTGATTCATGTGATCTGGCAGCTGTTTGATCGACGCTGATGTGACAATAATCAGGCAAGAAGTCAACTGGCAATGCTGTTCGGGAGAAACTGGAACAACAGGTATCTATGTAAAACGTCACTGGGATTGGAGAGCTTTGACTATCTGTCGTGTTCACATCTTTTCAAATGACCCTCGATAGCTACAGGGCTGCCTTTTAGTCCAGAAACATGAGTTATTCTAAACCACAGACAGAACTGAGACAACGAACCCGAAAACGCTTCAAAATAATCCTATGAAATACAAAAAACGGATAAACATGAGCCAAGAGGATGGAAAATCATGAATATAGCGCACGTAACCAAACTGTAGCACAGCACAACAGCTGTGTTGCAGTAGATTTTAAAAACATTAAACTGTTCTCCTCAGTTGTGAAAGTCACACACGCTCAGTAATTAGCATACACATTGAGACGGGGTCATAGATTTTCAAAACCTATTCTGTCCACCCGACTTAGTCAAGTAAAGGATGGCGTATATTTTCATAGGTCTGCATGGGCTCGCGGTAAGTCGGTGGAAAAATACTAGAAACACAAATGCATTACACGACAGAATTATGCATATTTACAGAAATGAGATTGTTCTGGAGCATAATGAAGGATGATTTCATTCCACGGCTTTATTATCACGGAACGGCTCATCAATTTCGGTCTGCTGTCTCTCTCAATAACTACCTGTCTTATGTCTACGGAAGCAATTGGTTATCTCACACTAAGTTCCTCTTGTAGGCTACACCCACTTTTCCACTTCCTACTGTCTTCTGTAGGTAACCAATGGCTGACCAGTGAGAACTGTGAGTAGCCTCATTGGCTGTTCACGATTGATAAGAACAATTGCACTGAGCAGCGGTCAACTAGCCTGCTACTTTCACGAGATGTCCGTCACCGTGGACTTGTCTGATGAAATCCGAGCGATTATTGCTACCTTCAAGAGACCAAGATTGCTCGATTCTTTAGTAACCATTGCCCACGAAATGGATCATTTTCGAAGACAAACCGCATCGTGTTACAATATTCGATCAACTGTACCAAGCATGGAAAATCCAAGACGTCGTCGCTTTCGCGAAGGACACCCAGTGTGCCGAAGGCAAGGTTTAACACAGAAGTGTTCCGAACAGAATTAAGGCTGTTGTGATTGAATTTAGAAGTAGAACGATAGAATGATACGATACGGTGTCCTCTCTAAGAGTTGTTTGTTTTTAATTTCCGTGCGCAATCCCAGCGGAGATGAATAAGAAAGCTACCGTTAGGAAAACAATAAGCTATATATTTTCAAATGAGGTGGAAACGAGAAAGACAATTACTTGAAACAGCGAGTTTCCTTTAACCATCTAATCAGAGCAGAAAGAAAATATGTTAAAATATGTTAACATTTAATTTACTATCATCAGTCGCAAACATAAATCACCAGATAAGGACAAACGGGGATTAGGCATGCGTACAAGCACATCAAGTCAAGACCATGGCAACCTGAGAAGTTACTTCAGTCACTTTTGTGTACATAACATCAGCTAGTAAGTTCGGATAAGCATCGCTTCGGAGGGACCTAGTAATTTCATGTTTCGCTCACATAACAGTATCTTGAATAAGTTTATTGGATGAACTTGGTAGCCTGTTATCATAAAGTGTTTAGCAATCGACAACGTTGAATTCCGAACACTCCGTTCATCAGTTCGAGGCTGGTATGTCATCTGTTGTTTTAACTATTTCGGAATGTGTTCGGCCATTCCCTGTGGCAGTTGTCGATCTGTTCCGTCTGTGTGAACGTCACTGCAACTGTAAGTGAACTGGTACACAACATGGGAGAAAAAAGAGTTTGAGTAACTACTTTCACGACTATGGAAAACTGGTCCGCTGTTGGTTTGAACTAATGGGCAATTGCGTAGCTGTATACGTTCAAACCAGAGCAGACCTTAGTTTGTGCACGATATCGTTGGCTAGGTGGTCACCTATGAATAACAAAACCAGGAAAATATCCCACTTTTTAGCCGTCAGCAGGGACTTAATGCTCTTACTAACTTTACTGTGTGCCTCGATGTATTTCTAGGGGTATCCGTTTGCTAGCAAAGTTTGCTTTAGCAACTCCTGTTCTGTCTGTAATTTGTTAGGAGTAAAAATACTCAAGGTTCTGTGGAACAGAGTTTTGACCAAATCACATTTGAATGCAACAGGAGTAAAACTGAAGATAATGAACACCTCATGTTTCTTTGCGATGAACTGAAACCTGTAACGTACCATCCGCACGTCTAGTGACGAATAAATCCAAAAAACTGAACTGTTGTTTGATTCAAATTCGTGAGATAAAGATAGGTTCAGACAAATATCATTAAGCAAGTTAAAAAAAAAGAAATGAGCAACATCAGTAAAAATGTAAATATAATCAGCGTATCGTTTTTACAGTAAGGATTTGGCTAAATAATTCTGGACATGCCACCCAATCATTCCTAAGAAATCGACAGGTCAACAAGTTGATTCAGTAAAATTATTCAAGATACTGTTGTGTAATTGAAACACGAAATTACTAGGTCCCTCTGAAGCGATGGTTATTCGAACTTACCAGTCGATGTTATGTACACAAAAAAGACTGAGGTAACTTCTCGGGTTGCCATGGTCTTGACTAGATAATATTTGATGTGCTTTTAGACATGTCTAGTCCCGTTTGTCCCTATCTGTATGACGTATATAACTGGTGTGGTTTAGTAAACCAATTGTTAACATATTGCAGTGGGTTATCAGGCCGGAGGTGCGAGTATTCCAACACGGCGGAATACCTCAACCCGGGGGATGTACGTCGAAAAGCCCACAATGAGCGGATGGTGGACAACGGGGGAAATCGTATGAGTCAAAGCTCGACCGGATCGGACCAACGGGCGAGACATGGCAGGCAAAATAGGATGGACGACCAAATCGGAGGCGCGATTATTGCAACACTCGCAGGAATATCTCGACACTCCCGCGGAACACGATCAAAGCCCACTGTGGATAGATGGAGGGCAATACGAGCGACCGGACGAGCCCTCGTTCAACGAGATCGGACCAACGGACGAATAATGGTAGGCGGAAAACCCCCCGATAGACGGCGCCGATCACACATAAACGTGACAGAAGTGCACACGACGCGTGAGCGGAAACCTGGGTGTATTGTGGACTGGAATTCTGACTCACAAACGCGAACATGCACGTAACATGCTAACTAGCGTGTTGGACAATAAAGATTGTGCTTAATTAGACACCTTTTCGCTGCAATATCACAACATATGTTCACCCTCTGCTCGGGCGACAGGCGATTGCCCCAGGTGATATTCACTGGCTTAACACAACGGACAAACAAGAACGTCTATAAACCAGAGTGCAATTCTTGAAAAACCGAATTGGTTTATGAAAGAGTAGTCTTGTCCGTTTCAAACAAACGACTCTGTAGATGACTCAAACAACACATCAACCACATAAACAGCTTAATAAGATGGCATTCAGAAAAGCATGCAATCCGTTGTGGGCAAAATATCGTGGAATGGCACCGAGTTTGGGTTGACACTTCCAGCAACAGGCGAACAGGTAAGCATACGAGCATATGAAGTTAGATATTGACCATCGCCCGGATCTTCAAAGAAATTGCAATTTCTTGGGTCGCCACGTTGGTACCGTGCGAAGAGCGGATCAATGATGGGACGATGAAATAGACTCAGGCGGGCCCAGTGAAAAGTTGAACAATTGTACATCACAGGGAAACGTCTGGTTCTCAAAGTCAGTTGTGCGCAGCGATTGCTGTGGTGGTTGTTGGTCTGCAAGACAAGTCTCTCATGGTGTACTGTTGTTCACTTTTTCAATGAGTTTCTGTCATGATGCTCAATTGGTGTCTACCTAACTGTACGCACGATAAAAAGTACATCTTTCTGAATGACGCATGTTCCTAAAAGTGTGACCTTCATAGCCAATATGGATAGTGTGAACCTAACTGGCTAGGTGAGCTATAATTCAGTTAGCCTGGGTTTTCTATGGAGCAGGCCAGAAAAATAAGGTGAGGGACAGTGGCAACTAAATTTGGTTCAGTTTCGTTGGTCCACATCAGCTAAGAGTACAAAATGACACGAAAGTGGTCTTAGCCCACGGACAGGTTTTTGTGGTTTTCCGTTGACCGCGGCAGCGAGTGGCGTACATGACAGATGGGTTAGAACTGACAGTCGTCAGATCGGATGCTACATTGCAGCTCATCTCCAAGAAAATGCCCGGACGGGATCACTCTTCCTCAGAACTATGTTGTATATAGCTGAAAAACACTTATTATGCTTGAAAGTATGGCACCATGCATTCACACAGGCCGATTGAGGGAATTATTGAGGTCCTTCCGCAAACTGTCTCTCAACAACTTAGTATACAGGACAACAAAATGTCGTCCAGAGTCACAGATGCAACGCCACCGGTAACCAGTTGGTCAGTTCGAGTGTCATTTCGATGAGTCAGAAGTCCGCTTACCAAATAGTGATATCCTGAAAACTTTGGGATGACAAGTAACAAGCTTCACATAACGGCACCTTCACCGAGTATATATTGTTCGCTAAAAATATGACATTCCATTCGTTCTTCGACGGGCAGCTGGCAAGCACTTAATCAGTCCCAGTGTCATAGGCAATATCAATCACTAGATACGTTCTTGTGAAGGGTCGCTCTATTCTTTCATCACAGCTATATTTGAAGCTGATAGCATATCAAGAGGTTCCAGTGACCGTCAGTGAAATGAAGGACAGCTGACATCAGCCGATGAGAAAAGAAAGCGCAACAGCCGAGTAAAGTGAGTTACATAAGATCCCTGCAACCCCGATGACTGCGATCCTTTAGTCTAGTAGGTAAGTGCTCAGACTGTGATTTTCCCCTTATTCGCGGGTCGTAAATTCGTTTATCCGACGTGCCCGATGCTGGTGGGACCCAACTCAATCGAAACAGCTGTTCACTATCTTACTGGTGGTTACTGGGACCAACTGTTTCCACAAACCTTGCTCAACCCCTCCTGAGGCTGTATTGGATGCCTGATCATTTGCAGACGAACTGATTCTACTCCATGGGAACATAAACCACAATAGCTAGGGGGAGTGAATGGTCGAATATTACTAACTATCCATCCCAGTCATCATCCATAAATACTCAATGACGTGAAGATCAAGTAACAGTGATGACCATGGAATTACTTTTCGACCAGAGTGCGTAGGAAATTCATGATATGTCGGTGCAATATTGTCCTGAAAGATGGATTTCCTCAGTTCGCGAACTATCACTGGAATGTTTTTACCATTAGTCTCTAGGTTTGATGAACCATGAACGTTGTTACTCATAACAATCGAATCATTCTCACCGCCGCAAGGAATTGTACCTCGATGCGTACTGATCCACTGCTGAGATAAAATCGACCTACTGTGGGTTCGTTCCCGAGTTGCCCCAACTCGATTTCTAAATACACCACTAATCAGCACGTGCCAGTAATGAAACTATGTTCTCTCCAGTCTACACAGTCGCTGGATGGGTACCTTACCAAGCATGTCTCTTAATCGATCATGTCAGCCGAAGTTTTGACGCCACTGAGTTGGTAAAAGAACCTCAATAAGTGGCAGGAGTATTTGTTGATTCCGTCCGAGAATACGGAACCATCCGTATTCGCTGGCTGTTTGGTATCACAACGCAATTGGGCATTCTGTTTGTTCTCCTATTTGAAATACTGGGTCCCCTTTAATAACTTCAGCAGTACAGAAGGAAGACATAGGTTGCGATATGTTAACATTTAGTTTACTCTCACCTGTCGCAAACGTAAAACATGCAAGTTATATGTGACAGATGAATGCAGAGAGACAGGATATGGACACGCATATGGGCAAACCCCGTATTGTCATCACCACAACGGCAATCCTATAAGTTGCTTCAACCACTTTTGTGCACATAGCGCTGGCTGGTGAGTTCTGATCACAATAGCCTCCCCAAAGGCCAGTAGCTTCGGGTTCTCATGGCGCAACAATATTTTGAATGAGATGAGTGATTCAACCTGGTTGCTTGTTATCATGAGGTGTCTGGAAATCGATAATGAGCG
>JTDE01003131.1:29396-58129 GCA_014338405.1 Paragonimus skrjabini miyazakii | reverse complement strand
CGGACCCAATTTCGCAAACAATCCAGCGTTAACATGCAAAAATGTGACCAGCGATAGAAAAGCAGCTTTATACACTCCTATAAACCGTACACCCACGGCAATTCGAACTGCCGGACATTCGGTCTATGAAATCCAGTCACAGTATCGTTAGGAAATTCGTGCCACTGCAAATGACAAAAATTCGTAACGCAATCCATATCGAATTGCAACGAAAATTTTGATCATTACCGAGGGAGTCGCACGTACAGGACTTGGCATAGCATAATTGGTTAACCTCGGCAAAAGACGTTTCCAAGAAATCTGTAAATTGCCTGATCCTATACGTACGCTAGCGTTAAGTTGCCTCTACACTATATTCACCGTATTTAGGCAGGTACATCGCCGTATTATCAACTAACACCCCTGAGGATCGAGATGAACGTAGCAAACACCAGGTTGTTTGTTTGAAAGAGCTGCCATCACAATGATCCCAAATTTCGATAATGCAATATAAAATCCTTGTACTTGACAATTCCTTAGGTTCAGTCGATACCGCAACGATATTCAAAGGATACCGTGTGACACGTAAGCGATTCTGATTCCAAAAGCAGAACAAGTTGGATAGGTTACCATGGCACTGTTAACAACGTAATCAATGAGAAACATGTTACAACGAACAACTCAGTTATTCATGTTTACAAAGAATACAACGGCAGTAAGTGCCAAAGAAAGCATCGCGGGTACATCGACACGACCAACAGCGGTCAGTTAAGATCAGTAGACAAATACGACGTCCGAAGCAAACAGTCATAAAGTGATAGATGCAAGCGTTTCGCATTGACGCTTATCAGGGAAGTCTCGAATTCCCTCAAAAATCGTCTTATTTGTCTTGCAAAGGGCCTAAAACATTACAATTCGAAGTAACCTTCAAGAATATGTTATTCCCCGACCTTAACAAGCGTTCTCGACCTTTCCTTAGTATTTTTAGCATCTCGCCTACACTCTCGTCTACTGATAGGATCTCACTGTGTTGTCTGGTCCATTCTACGACGTTGCTTTCTTATTAGTCACAAGCCCTATAAATATGAATGAGTTTGTGACCATGCGGTCTTCGGACCGAATGACATAATAAAGCTCGGTTCGAAGGCCAGTCTTTTTTCCTGTTTTCACGTGTTAGCCTCGGATGGTTGAAAAGTCTTGAATTACTCGTGTATACTTCATTGTCTGTAGTTCACTGTCATTATCCGTTGTTCCTTTATCAGCCATATCGTAAACCATCGTTCTATTATCTGTTACGGTCAACTTACGCGATCGCACGTCTAGCTACAACACTGTGGTGAAAATCTACTCGATTCACCGCTTATCCAAAACCCGACACAATAGGAGTTCTAACAAGAGACCAATCCAAACGTCGCGTTGAAAATAGTACGTCAGGATTGAACGAACAGTCACAACGTTACGCCTTCCGTTATTCGCCAATTTCCCCATTCTGTATTGTACCAATTAACGTACAGTTTGTGACTTTGTATGTGTCAATATGATCAGCCAATGAGTGACTATGATTTCTTTAATACGGTTGTACATCCATAAATTTGTCTCATGAATAGGAACTGCTTACTGCAACTAATGCGAGGTCTTCTCCTCATTACTTGCTTGGGAGGTTCCAATCCGAGTACGACTTCTAGGACTATTCGAAGTCCCTAATTCCGAGTATCACAAACACTCATCGGTAACAATGATACTATGAAATGAGTCCGTTTTTTCCATAACAAACAAGTGGAGCGGTGGATAGTCAGTCAGCGGGTGGGCTAGATTACTAAGTCCGAGAAAGAATCAGACTCACGAACAACTGTTTCTGAACACAAAAGAGCTGGCTTAAGTCTACAAAGCACTGCCATCTTAAGAATGAATTTGGGACAGAACTTCGGGTATATTTAAAAAAAAACTGAAACATTGAAAGAGTGCGACTTATGAAGAACCTCTCTAAAGTTATGCCGGCCTGCAGATGAACAATCTAAAACATGCATTCGCCTACGTCTTTTTTGCTACCAAGTTTTCTTGTGATTAGGGATTTTAAATATTCCTGGACCAATTAAGATGTTTGAGGTCTGCGTTACTACTCAGTCACTGAGGTTTTAAGAGACGAAAACACGCATGTTAAACGAGCTTCCAGGCGCAGTAGACCACACGTACTGTCCAATTCACACAAATTGGACTGGGCATGGAGACCAATTATCCCATGCAACATTCGCGGCTCTGATCTAGGTTATTCAGACCAGGCAGCGGCGGGCACCTCTGTTTACTTTGGTTGGCTGTGTGGACGTTCGCAACTGAAGACGAAAAAAAGTAACCATGTCAACACAACAGAATTGGCTCACGGCGTGTGGTCACTAGCCTCGGTATCTTGCTTTTGAGCCTCAGTCACAGCCAGGCCCTTCCAGTCCTTGTTGCTTCGCTTAGCAGAGCATCCACGTCTCTTTTGGTCAAAGCGTTTCAAAACGGGATGCTGAATTCTCGCGTCATACCGTCGAGTATCTAACGCAGAAGCGCCAATCACAACTAGGATAGGAAGTTAAATTAAGACATGACAAGTTTCAGTTGATTCGCTGATAAATTGACCCACGTGTTACATGTGGAAGTTCTCTCACATTAGACCACCAGTCCATCTAGGTTCCTTAATAAGGGCCCAACAGGGGCTTGGGCAAATCAACAACGGACTTACACCCGTGTTGAGGACATGACAAGTTTCAGTTGATTCGCTGATAAATTGACCCACGTGTTACATGTGGAAGTTCTCTCACATTAGACCACCAGTCCATCTAGGTTCCTCAATAAGGGCCCAACAGGGGCTTGGGCAAATCAACAACGGACTTACACCCGTGTTGAGGACACACATTTCGTCATCTCTGATAATCACTAAGTGAATCGCTGATCACACGACTTTGTGTGGACATCTAGATGTGGAGGATCTGTCAGATCAGGAATGTGATCGCAAGGTAGTGATTACGAGGCATATGGATTACCAACCAGAAAGAAAGATGCGAATGTTGAGAGTCTGTTTGAATGCAGTGTTATAAAATAAACAGTTTAAAAAATCACTTACCGACCAACAGATAAACACATCAATGGCACGACTGAAATTACGCTATCGAAAAAGCCCGCTGTAGGCAAACAGAAAAGTCCCTTTAGCTTACGAAATCAGTAAATTCTTTCGCTTAAATTCAGCCGTATGATCATATCAACTGCACATATGAAATAGGCTGTACATCACTGCAGGCATTGTTGAAACATCCAAACAATTTCCAGACTAATAACAAAAACCACAGGATAGCGAACAAGCTCGTTTTCAGTTATTTATCATCAAACTTTGAATCTGTTTAGACAAACCTCAACCATGTAAACCTATCAAGGCTTGTTACCCAAATGAAGGCTTGAATACTGTCTGACGCCTAGTTGATTGACGTCATCAAACTAGCTGCTCACATTTTGCCATTAATACTTCCCTTACGAAATTCTGACGTATACAGGTTGACGGTGAAAACTGAAAGCAACATCTGCGGACCACGTGATATATCTTCAGCCAAGATACCTACTACGCTTGAAAGAAAATCGGGACGTGACGCAACCTTCCCGTTACAAGCATCAGGTGAAATCACACAAAAAAGACAATTCGGAGTAGTTGAATCTTGCAGCTGGGTTTAACAAAATTGAAAGGTGGTGCAGCAAATTTTATAACTTCGATGAGGCCCAATTGCGAAGAATTTTGGCATAGGCTGGATTCGAACTAGCGACAAAAACAGCACGCTCAAATGCGGCAAGCGCTCTACCAAGTGAGCTATGAAACCGTGGTGGGAGGTTAGAATTTTCACGTTTTTCACAATTGGATCTTAACTATATCTGACTTTATCGAAATCAGTTCTGATTCAAATGTTCTAAGTACCAGTCTGGAGTAAGGAGTGTGGTCGTTTTGTCGTGTTTGCACTTAATCATTCCCAGACAGGACAGCAAAAAGTAGGATCACAAAGATATACTTTACCATGCAGGTCAGTTCAGTTGGTTACAAGCTACGGTCTCCTCCATACACAAGTTATTGCGAAAACATGAATTAGCAAAATACGGAAAACTTCTGGTAGTTGGCTCAAGACAACCGGAGTGCAAGGTACACATGTAGATGACAGAAAATCGCATACGTGATCGCAATAGGAAAAACACTGCTTGAGGATGGGAAAGTCTGTCGAATAGTTACCATTCCAAGCTCGTAATCTGAACGTGGGAAAAGCGCATACGATTGTACACCACGTTATTCCTAGTCAAAAAGTAATCTCAACTGTCCGAATCGTATAAGATCGGCCGGATGAGAAGAATTACTAGAGCCGATCGCCTACCGACGGCATTCGAATAAAACGCATACGAACCAGTATCCAATACGGCAGAATCTTGCTGGATATTAGACTGGAATTCTACTGTGAACAAAACGCGTCCTGACAAAACATTGGTTTGTTTTCCACTGGGACCACTTTATAATAATCAAATCATACATGACGTAAACCTCTTGTATGATCAAGATTATCATCACTTCTCCCAGTTACTTCCCCATGGGTTGGAGAAATGTCCACTACTTGCTAACGAGCACTCCTGCGAACAAACAAGTTTCGTGTAGCCAATACGGTTGGCAACTACAATCATTAAGCATGCTGGGGACAATCCTGTGTATGATCGTTCCTAAAAATGAAGCGCATTTTTCGGATTATCTATACTGCAAATAAATTAAAGCAAATGACATTCAATCACTCCCCCTGAGACCATACAACTGGACAAAAAGTGTATCGCCCACAAATTGATAGACGCCATGGGTTAAGTATACGTTGTACACTAATCATCAGCAGCGTCTTTACAGCAGCTGGCCTTAGGCAATGAAGAAGACGGGCTACAAAATTCTTGATCATCGAACGAACGAGACGATTTGAATGTGGTTCGACCACGGGATAACTACCGAATGTTTAACACATTTAATTGGTAATACGGCCGCCCAATGTGAATATTGATTACTGTTGACGTACGTCTTCCGAGCTGTTTGTGTGTCAACCTGGTGTGAGCACTTGGTGCAAACTAACATTTCCGCTTTGCATTGTAGATGCATTTGTAGTATTCTGCTCACGCGAACACTGCTCGTTCGTATGATTCTCCATCACGTGTACACATGTAGATGAAACCTACGAATCAGTCTCCACTTGGAGTGAGGTGATCCCAGAAAGTATAACGTGCTAGCAAGCTGGAAACCAAACTGAGTAACAACAAAACTTAACAAGGGAACGAGAAAACAGAGATGCAAATAGAAAAGTGTATAGGAAATGTAAGCAGTGAAAAAGGGGAATAGCAACTGATAGCTGTTATACGCATTTGCAAATAAAAACAGAAAGCACGTGATATTTTTCGGGGAAGAGGCAGAAGGCAATTGTCCAGTTAGCGCTATGAATGAGGAGAGAACAGAGAATTGCAAAAGGGGAAAATGGGAATGAAGCAACAAACAGGGGAACCGGCTAGCGAAAAAGTCATGTGCGGCTACGAAACGTCAGGTGACCGTCTAACAAATCAGTAACATGGACTAGATAGCCTCGTTGTGCGTCGTGTGCAATCCTTTTCCGGTAAATTTGGTCTTGAATTGTTCCGGGACGGCAAATTCATCCTGAATAACAAGAATAAATATATCATTAAGTGGCCGAACTCAAGATGATTACCGATCAAATGAATCAACAAATGTAGTTCTGAGAAAAATACTACAAGTGGAAATAAAGATGACCGTAGAGAGAACACAACGTTCATCTAGAGGCAACGAAGAGTTGTATGTAGTAGACAGACAAAAGTGGCTGACCACACTAGCTTCAAGTCAGAGCAGTTAACAGTAGACACTGATGGTTGCCACATGAACTAAAAACCATGGGCATCACGTACGATCACCTCCGACCTGTCTCGTAGCAGAAAGGTCTATATGATCAGGATCTAAATCGAAAGTAGGTGGGCCTAAAGACAGTTTGTTACAGTCCGCAGCTCCCTTGGTTCCGCACGCTGTCCAAGAGCCACAACTTCCACTCGGACAAATGAATGTCATATAGACTGAACAGCACCCATAATTGATCGCAGCTGTCACAATCCCATAGACTTTACAGTCAGCCCCTTTCGAAAAACATCAGTAGACTCAAGTTTCGCTCTTATTAAAGCTCGTCAGTAGTGCACATCCTTGGAACTGCCGGGACTAGAACTCCGATCACGCTTTCATGTAGCAACCTTGTTGTTCATTGCGCCATTGACCTCACAT
The DNA here is from genome assembly GCA_014338405.1 of Paragonimus skrjabini miyazakii. Taxonomy (NCBI): domain Eukaryota; kingdom Metazoa; phylum Platyhelminthes; class Trematoda; order Plagiorchiida; family Troglotrematidae; genus Paragonimus; species Paragonimus skrjabini miyazakii. The sequence goes on along the minus strand of JTDE01003131.1, from coordinate 51,834 downwards.
TAAGCACGACCGAATTATCACATATGAACTCTCAACCACTTTCGCTAGTGAGTAATGATCAAATGGATGTGCACATAACTTCTTACAACCATAACACAAAGTCTGTTTCATCACAGATTGATTTATCTTCGGCTCCTTGTATAGTAATAAAATATACACCTGAGGATGCTTGCGTTTTGTAAACCCCATATGATCAAATTAGTCAGTTAAGTGTTCCTAAAGAGTTGAGAGGTCGGCTATGTATGCAATGCGAAGTACATGGTGTGAACACGCAAACCACAGACGAAAAAACCGCAAGATTAGACCACTGGCGAGTGACAATGAAGCAAGATGCTACCCTAGGGTGTCCAGTTGACATGGGAAAAGCTATGGAAATGTGCAGTCGGATAAGAAGGAAGTAGTGGATCACGGGTTTTGTTCAACAAAATATATTTTTAAACTTCCAGTCTCTTTGGAACAAATGAAAGCTAAATATGAACCTGACAATCGTATCATTACGCCGATTGTGAAATGTTTTCAAGCACATTGCATATTTCACTGTGCCAATCCATGTTTACTGACGACAATTCAAGCAGTTTTCATCGTTCAATGACAAACCAACTTGATTGGTTCGTGTATGAAGTAAGATTGCTCTCGGAACAATTTGCACTATTCTTACATTCGATAGAGGAGGTGTCCAGTAATGAACGTCTAACTAGAACAATACCTGAAATTGAATTCATCAACGCAGAAGGAAGAGATATATTGCGATATGTTAACATTTCGTTTACTCTTATCAGTTGCAAACATAAAACATGCGATTTATGTATATATAACGCACAAATAGAGAGAGATTAAAATTGAGAGTAAAATCTCAATAACTGTGGAACGTCATTTAGTAAGAGAACAGAGTGACGAACAAGATCTACAGGTAACGTCATCAGATCAACCGTATGATGCTGGAAATTATCACTGCAATTGGGCAGACCCAAAACGACTAATGTCGATTGCGACTGAGCAACAGAAGGCCAGAGCAGTTTGACTGTTGATCACGGGAAGCCAGAAACAAAAGCGAAGCTCTGTTGTGTGCACAGCTTTAGATTGCACAGTCTAGTAATAATCGTTACAACAGTCGATGCAGCCCTCAGTTGGTGAACCCGAATACCGTAGACGATTTTGAGTGACTCGGATCAGTTAACGGCGTGATTCATATTTGTCGAGTAAACAATAATCGCGCATGTTATCGACCGTTTCATTCAGGCTCGTAACCATGTTGAATGGTGATTCCTATTTTTCTGTGTGCAGTTGGCTCATCGTATACTTGATATACTCTGCAGAACAACAACAACAGACCAACGAGTATAGAGGCATACGTTTAAGGTGTATAGGTAAATTTTCCCTAAAACGTACAAACACAAATGAGTAGATAGTAAACCAGAGGCAAACATGATTGCTGAGAATATTCAGACGTCGTTTTAATTAGGCTACGGCCAAAAACAGTCAGCCACACTATTTCGCAAAGACCGGAGCTATTCGATCACATACTGCTTGACCTAAAATGAATGCGTCGATTACCGACAGCTGTGTACGCAAGAGAAGCTCGTTCCTGTCTCTAATTTTCCGTGATCAATAAACAATTAATCCAAACTCCATGTTTAACGATCACAAATGATACAATCCATTTGTAGTCTAGCCACTCAAAATTATATATACAGTTCTGTTATTAAAAGACTGTCCAAGGAACTAACCTATAATTCCAAACATACAGTTATTCGGATGGGAAGACAACGAAAACACACGTTATCTTCCTGATAAACACGTAGGATTACTAGGAAAACTTTACCGTGTGGAAGCGATAAAAAAGCATGCATAATTTATCTCTAAATGATTCCAATACCTTTACAAGTGATCAGAAATGTCAAAATTAGAAAAAAGGACCGACATATCATGTCAACACAAATGCAAACTTGGCAACAAAAAAACTAAGCGGAATGGGGAATACAGACATATCGGTACTTACAAACTCTCCATCTTCTTTGGGAATAAGCATATTGATTTCAGATGATTTGGCCGTGATCACGTCAGCAAACTTGGAGGCGGCGCTTAAGTAAATCTGACAACCATCGGTTTTATCCACGTTTACGGTTTGCAATTTACCCAAACACTACACAAGAAAGAAAAACAATTCAGAATAATGGAACATTGCAGCCAAAATTTGAGTTATTTCCAGATGACCTCGTTTACTACCTTATGACTACGGTAAGCTAGAAACGTATCTGCATGGAAAAACAAAGATGCATTGTTGAACGTATGGACAACGGACACCAACATTCATCCCTATTATTCCGATCGAGACATAATGTACATACTGACTTCACAATACATACTTTCCAATAATAGGTTATCGCGCTCCGTTAAGCCTGAACTGTACATCATACAGTATACGCTCGATGCTTTAAGATCATACATGTACATTGACGGGTACGGCTGACTGACTGACTAAAGGCGCACCTCGTAGTGAGTGAGAGGTTATTGCTACATGCTTACTGCGCGAGAAAATCAAAACACTGAACTGTTGAATTGTTAAGACATTTGCGAACACAGTACAGTAATAGATATTATACCACCCTGAAATTGAATGTATGTAAAATAATGGAGAGGCAGGGCAAAAAACGTAACCACTGGTCAAAAAAATTTGACGGTTAGTTAAAGCAAACCTTTTAGGTCAGACATTGTTCTGTATATGGTAAATGCTTCATCACCATCAGCATTTTCGAACTCGAACCCTATCCGACGGAAATTAACGAAATGGCAGGATAATAAATAAGTTCAATGAAGAAAGCTAAAACAAAAACACTAGATATTCATGAACAGGAAAAGCCAACAACCTTATGCACATAGGTCTGCAATTGAATGCGACATACTGTCACGTTTGAGTGTTTCTAACAAGTAGTGCGTAAGGTCGTGAACTTCCTGACCGGACATATGGCACCTGTCAACCATGCTCAGCAATGTAGTCAAGTCTTTCAAAGCGCGTGATCGTATCATCGTCTGGCCAACTTGCGACTTCGCCCAACAGTCAGTAGCCACGATGAGCCATGCACAGTACGGTAAACGCTCCGTCAGTATTCGGAGTGCACCACCCAATTAGCGTTGACCGCACATTGTCATAACACCGGTAATCGGTCATGAACTTAAAGATTTCTCAAATACGCGCCGACAGACCGTTGCGCTGCTCAAGCAATCAACTCAATAGATACTAACTGACTGGCTGACACAGTGAATGAGTCAGGTCGCTGATCCACAGAACAAAACCGGATGCACACGTGAACTGTAAAACTGGCCTCTAATCGACAATCTGACGTGGTTGCAACACTAGAAATAAAGAGAACCAGTCAATGTGCAATGTTTTCATTATCATTACGGACGTCTCAGTGTTGGGGAAAGTCTACTTTCTCTAAAAATGGTTTATTTTTTGAGATATCTTCGAAAAGCAATTTGTAACTTTGGATTTTATCTTTTCGCGCCATAACGCGCCAAAACTTAATTTTGGCGCACGTTTCTCTTCCGCCTCAGATTGGCCCATTCCGCTTCTAATACATCAACTCAGGTGGGATTCTTCAAGGCTGTTCAAAACTATATATACACAAACACTGGTCCGCTATGTTGCCTTTTATCTGAGATCAAATACATTCTCGACTGAAGGTCAAGGTCTTCTGTGCTCTTCTGGAGTTTTCGGGTATCGTTACGCTCTGTGCTACGTGTCCGTGATTCGCATAGTCGTGGGCTAGCCATTTCTCGTTATCGTCGACCAGTAGGTCATAACAAATAGTGTAGGCTGAGATAATACTATCCACATAGGTGAAATAATAAACAATCCCTTAGGTTGGCGCCGACCCAATCATGTAACAACACTTTACACCTTAACATGCAAAGTGCACACTATGCAGACCAATCATAATAGTTAACCAGTTTAACGTCTTCTGCATCTCTTCTGAAGAAGAACTAGGCAAATCAATGTCAAGAACGTATTCAACATCGGTCAGCTGCACTCCGAATTCCCCGGGGCTTCAGAGTGCTCCCTTCAGAATATCAGTCGAATGGAAACGGGAAGATCAGACACCCCTACAATACACCATTTTCAGGTGGAAAACGCTCGAGACACAAGCCCACAAGTGCGCAATCTCAACTCGAAGGAGCATACGACTTTAACAAATTGACGTGTATCACTAGAACTCATCTACAATGGAGGCAGCTTCGGACAGCATGTCAAGCAACAAAAGGAAAACCGGTCATTAGGATCAAAAATGCCATGGCCATTGACTCATAAGAGAATTGTCTATGTTCCAGAGTCTCTCACAAGGCGAAAATATGACCAATGCATCCGCGACCAGGTTGGAAGTCTGCTTGTTCTCCTACCTAATTCGCTGGGTTTTAGAAACTGTCATATTGAAAGACACGTGAGCATCTTAAATGAGATAGATACAAACGTAATACCTCTGGAGTTGTCACATGATGTTCTGGCATCCCTTCTGCGAATAGAAATAATCGGTATTAAGCCCCTGTTTATCTTCCAAAAGCGGTTCGAACAGTAATAAATGTAAGTTATACGATCGGAACACGCGTCATCCGAATTTCACTACTAGGCACGTACAGCACAGTGTGTGCCCACCCGCACAACCAATAGACACAATTGATAACGTTTGTTGTGGGTAATGTAACGGTGCGGTCTACTTTTTCAACAGTTAACTAAAATGGACACGATCGATAAGTTTGCAGTTGGGCTTCACATACGACAGGGTCGCACCCGAGTATGACTAGCAAAAAGAGAATGGGTTCAACTAACCACAACGACAGTTTAGCGGGACAGTGTAACTATTCGTGTGTATGATACCAACTGCCTAACAGGACGAAGTAGGTTAATAATCCTCAGAAACACAGTAAGTGGTAAATTATTGAAAAGAGTGTCAATTCGTTTAGTGTCTGTAATTAGTAAACAAACAAAACAGAACACGTTATAGACTGTCCTTTCGAATGAAGCAGACGGTGACCTGGATTTTTAATTCCTTATATTTGTTAAAAAAGTAGGAAAATGCAAAACTTCGAAGTACAATGTATTGTCAAAGAGACGGAGGAGCACTATGAAAAGTGAGTACGACGCTTAGTACTCCTGTTTCAGTTTTCATATGCCCTCTAATTCCCTGTCACGACCTTGGGTAAAATCCTCGTAGGATCAACCCAAAGAAAACTGATTTCGAAGTAAGATATTCTTGTCTGAGACATGAACAAACGGACAACAATTAACTCACATATTAGATATGGCCAACCAAAAACGCGTAACACAATTCGTTTGAGATTAGAAGTGAGAAGCTGAGAATCCAAATACATAGTGCGAGACTAAATGAAGGATACCAGTTGCAAATGAAGCCTACTTAAGCAGCAGCAACCGAGTACGGTGAGTATAAGAACAATGTTTGGCACCATCCATTTCTGGATAAACCTGTTACCGTGACCGAAGCCAAAGGAAGCCAGCACAAGTGGCCTGTGCTGCACCACTTGTAGTGTCACCCACGTACCCTGTATCCAGTGCAAACAACGCTGGACTACAGATGCCTTTGTCCACAAGAATCATACGCAAACAGACTTAACCTGTTTGTAACAGACAGGAAACCAGAAATATCTACACAAGGAAGCAATCCCAACTGTTAGTGAAATCAGCCGTTAGGTTTTCCTCAAGCGGACAACCGCATTGTGTAGGCAATATCCCGATTGTACCAACACAAGAAATTTGCGATAGCAAAAGGGCTGAATTCACGATTAGAAGCATACTGGTAGCTAATACAGTATTGTGGAAACCAATCACGAGGACCGCCGTCTGAACGATGAAGTTGAAGTTCAGGCTATTACGACAAACATGATGTCCAACCGAGAAGCTACTTAACCAGAAGCAATCAAACAAGTCTGGAAGGATCCAGAAGTTAAAAATCAAAGCTTTGACAGGATTCGAACGCTCCCAAAGTGATCTGTCAACTGAAACGTAACGTTCCAATCGACAGCGTAGAAATCTTACTCTTGGATGCGTTTACCTACCCATTTTTGCCAAACAAGCAGACTACTTTTCATCAAACGCATCGTGGTGAGCGCAATATCTTCGGGTTCCGATTCAAGCAATAGCTTTAGTATGGTCGCAGCTTGAATGCACATTGTTTTACGATGTAGGTTTACAAACCCTCAATCAAAAACACGAATAGAGCATCTTCGTTGTGTACTGGAAAAAATGTGAATGATGGAGTTGTTTAAAGAGGTCATCGTTGCAGACACAAACAGATGTTCGACGAACGACGCTCACCTGGGTCTGCACACTTTGACAATTCACCACGTCCAAAGAGGAGATGACGTCGTCGAATACGACACCGGTCTTCTTACAGTTGTCTGTGAGACCAAATAGGACAGACCACAGAAAAAGGAAGTAAATCGAAGCTCAAATTGCAGGTGAATCTGTAACAGACGTGTTATAGCATGGACACGCATAGATCTAAGTGTACCATTTAGATGATATTTGCCCGCGAGACATGTGGGCTGATTTTCGATTACAACCGGGCACACCTAGGTCAAGTATCAAACCAAAGATGTGCGGGAAACAGTGTTATCGGCTGGCCTACAACAAACAGTCTCACTACAATAATACCATCGACCATAACTTTGTCATTTTTATAAACGGGACTAATCACAGATGCGCGACTACATATTACCCGTTGAGTTCCAACCGGGATAACTAGAATCGTGACGCCCCATGTTTCAACCCTGATATCGAAGGCATATAGTGAGCGCGTATATGTCGCTTCCAAAACAATACAGAAAGTGTGAAAATAGACAACAAGCAAACGTTTGACTGGTATAAGCAAGGTGGATCTGAATCTGTGTAGCCTATGTCACAAGGTCCACATGTTTATTGACAAGTTAAATTTGCCCATCCAAAAAATACATCGGAGAACCTCGTATTTACTTATGCTGTGTTTAGACTGACTGTGACAATTGCAGAACACAAGAATCACAAACGTAATTTACAACTTCTTAGGCGTCACAATGACCACGACAAATCGGTTGATTAATAGCGAAATGCAATCAAGAAAGATAGATCACGGTAAAAAAAAAGAACACTAGAAATATGTACGTGCTCAAGTTATTTCGCTCACCGACCATAATTGAGTTTATTTTTCCCTTGATTTCCACTGTACAACCAACACACTTGTAGATGTAGACCGTTTGTTTAGGCTCCGTCTCTGTCACATGAAGATGTTGATTTTGAAAGTTTTCCTAAAAGAATAACAACAAAACTAAACGGAGTTTGTGGAAAATGGACAAAGTCGTAGCGAACACAACAAAAGTTCCTAAATGTTGCCACAGATGAAATAATTGAAAACTGCCTGTGTCAATTATGAAGTGACAATGTAGACATTCTAGTGGAGGCTTTAAAGACCACGTTTATGTGAGCAAGATTGTTCGGCAATGTCCAAAAAACACAAAGGATACTTGTGAGAGAAAGCCTATTTTCTCCGGGAATGGCTCATTTTTCGGGAATTCCTCGAAAAAATTAATTCGAATTTTATTTTTTCACGCCATAATGTGTCAAAAATCAATTTTAACGCCCGTTCCTCCACTGTGATCTGTCTGACCGATTCTACTCTTGCTGCATGAACTAACAGGGGATGCTTCGAGGTAAATCAAAATTAAGGAGTGTGCAGACGCTGGTCTGCTATGTTAAGCTTAGCTCAGGAGCAAATGAACTCTCGGCTGAAGGTTTACGCTCTTCTAAGGTTCTTGGGGTTCGCTGCACACCGTTATAACCGTTCGCTGTTTATATATGGTGCCAGATATTTAAACCGTTGATTGGTCACATGGATTACAACAACATTAGACAATAGATCGCATACATCGTATAGGTATGTTACAACTCAATGCACAGAACGTTTCTGAAAGACTGTTGTGGTTACAAGGGTTTTTAACCAATCAGTGTATCCAGGGCGCAATATCAGCAACGGCGAAGATAGAATAGATGCAGTGTTTCAATAATTAGCACATTCTCCGCAAACCTAAATCATCTGAAGAAACAGATGGATACGTGTATATGACAACCGTAAAAGTTATGCTACTTTAGAGCTGTAGGACGTTGACCAGGCTGGAGAACATAGCTCACTTTCAACTGTTCAAATATCGACGTTTGAGTTCGACCGTACGCATCCGGCAAACAACGATGGGGTTGGAAATCTCATATTTTGTATTGCTGGTTAAACAATCCCATCCTTCAGTCTTTAAGAAAACAGATCCAACTGACTGAGTAATGTCAAGTAAACTCGAAAATTTAAGCACGTTCTGCTAATGGCGGAACCGACTACAACCGAGTGTGACTTGATGTGAAGTTAGTTACTGGTAACTAACTTATCATCGCGTAGCTCATCTATCGGGCAAACAAATGTATGACTAACCACATGGCGGCTATTCAAGTTCATTGGCGTGAATGTTGTTGTTTGACTGAACCACCAATGAAATAATAGCGCTGATTAGGCAAAACAACGAAATCCGTAAGGAAAAAATTCGACACGCGACACGAAGTATCAAAATCGAAAGGTCGATGTTAGTGTTCTGATATATGCCACCGTTTACTACCAAACGACAATTATGATTTCGCGACCCTCTGTGTACATGATAATCCCAAAGTGGATGTAGCTGACTGAGGTCAACTATCTAATCATACGTCGTTCAAAGTGATGGATGGTCGCGATGACAATATTCAAATGAACGTGCTGATGAAAGTGCCAACTCAGACATTAAGGATATATAGACTAGGGTGGTTGAGCCATGTACTAGAGATGCCAACCAATCGTGTCCCACACCCAGAACACTGCCAATGCCGCAGGCAATTCATGCAAATTTCGAGGATAACATGACAAAGAGAAATGAAAACAATTACCAGTAAGGTAACCACTGTAGGTCACGTTCTTTTCACAGGTTGCGAATGCCGTGATTGTAAATGCTAGCAGAGATGACGTCTAATCGGATTCAATGGCGAGAACGCAAATTTTGTTCGGTTGAGTTGCCTATGAAACATGTACAACTAGGATAATGAGGCTGTGAAAGTCCCAATGAAGTTTTCCTGTGAATGCTGCTTTACTCACATTTGCAACTCATTTGTTGGTTTGTAAAGTGTAAGCATCTTGGTGTTACATGTTTGAGTTTGGAAGTGGTCTTTCTGTACTGAATCCCATTTCATTATTTACTCTTATATTCAGACTAGGGCTTGTCTGTTACTCTTTTCTGATGCTTCTATGCCCGTTAGGAATCGGTGTCAATCAGCCGTTTGCCGCTATCTATGGTAGTAATAAATAAAGTAAACTGGAACATGCCGAGATTATTCAAAACGGGCAGAAAATTGGATGGAAGCAAGATACACCACAGTCATCCAGACCTCCTGATTGAGAGTTGGCGTGAAGGTGGTATTTTAGTTCGGAAAAACGATTTTCGGTAAGCTAGCTGATATACAAAAGTATGATTCGTTAGGTTACATGCTGGCAGAAATCCACATCTGCTGCGTCCAAGATGCTTCTTCGGAACAGACTTCGCTGAAACAGGTTCGCATAGCTGTTGAGATTTCTGTCCAGTGGTCTTTGTAATTTAGGAACTTTAACTGTTAGTGCCGTTTGAAAGGCGTATCGCATAAATTTATCGCTCAACTTCCAGCCGAACAATTCATGGCTTCAGGCAAATAATTACTGAGCAGACGATAAGGTGGAGTGCGCATAAACAACGGTACGGTGAGTCAAGGTCGTTACTCTAAAATGAACAATAATCTGTAATGGAGTGGCAACACCGATGGCTGACGACGATGTGACTAAACTACACTGATGGTTGAGTCGCACAGGGTGGTATTTACATGACGCGTTTCTATCTTCCGTATTTAAACGAGCAACTCAATACACAGACTCCGTGAGGTACGGGAATTGCTTGACTCCAAGGGGAGTGGAAGTAGGCTAAGGAGATAGGTCAGGTGAAGTCCAGTACGAAAGTGGAAGAAGACCGCACAACTACCACGTAAGTAAATTCGAAATGCATCCAAAAAATCTCACAACTTAATGTCAAGTAATAGACGATAGCAAGCACGTCTATGGAATGAGTGTTTCAGCTTCCGATCGGGAAGTGCGACAGTATAAACGAAGAAAAAACATTTCGCTCACCACCACCCATTTGTTGCCACGAAGCTCCAGCACAGCTTGGCTCTGGCGATCGGCCGAAGGGGCACTACCAGGCTTCGGCGGCTTGATTGGCGCTTTGTTCGCACTAGCGTGTGGTTTCAGTCCTGGGGCGGCGCGCAGTTCTGGATTCTTATGCGTCTTCATATCATCGGTCACTTTACGCAGACCGGCTGTCACGTTCTCACCACGATTCAGCTGCGCGAACAAAGCCCCACGACCATTGGGATCATCCTTGAAGGTCGAAAATTAACAGGAGTCATCGCGACAAGCAAACAAATGTACGCGCACAAAAACAGAACAGCCAACAGACGCATTTAACCGAGTTTACCTACGGAAACTCGCTAATGCATGGCACAGAAACAGACCAAGTTAACCAACTTTGTTATTCAAGCCAAAAAGTGGATGCTGAGCAATGTCAGTTATTGCAGATAACTGAAACCTCTGAAGCCTCTTGGAACCAATAACTTGAAACACATAACACAATGAGTTCAACTGTACACTCTTGCAAGTCCTAAGTGTGTGACTAACAGCAAAATAGTGAGAGTTAACAAGGTCAATTAGATAATTAACAGTATAACCTTGTCAAACACAATTGCAGTGTAGCAAGAGCATCGGCTAACACAGCGCGCCGAATCTGCACATTCGACGGTGATGCGTAAGAATTAAGAACTCACATAACAATTCTGGAAGCGAATGGATGTTACGCACAACGGTTCATGCTGAACCGAGAAGCAACACCGTCAAGAATGTTGAAGCATCCCAAAAGGTAACAGCTTATATTGAAATACCCTGTCAAGGCGATATCATATTAATGCGAACAGCTCGATAAATTAGTTCCTTTTTGAAGAGGATTATGAAAGCTGTAGACTGGGGTGTTCAATGGAAAAGCCGTATTCAAAGATAAGTTAATTGGTACCTAATCACGTTCTGGGCACGAATTTCGATGTTACAGTGAAAACGGTTACCAATTGAAATTGGTAGTAAATCGGACAACCCAATGTAGTTATGTTAACAGGTTTCAAGCGGTGCTTCGTTGAGTGGTTTATACATATTGTTAACACACTAAAACGTGATCTTGATCTCGTAAATTGCAACTAGATGTTATTGTGATCTAGGAATAGACTTGAATTATACCGAATCGAAGATCTTCCATCCATTTTCTTTTTCACAAGAGATGCACGTAAGGAAGAACAAGATGTATTCAGCTCTACGCGTGGCTTCATTGATTATATCTTCACTATTCGTCAAACATCAGTATGTCCATGCCGTTATCGCATACAAGTGTTCAAAATATTCACAGAAGGATATCAGATGCTGGTGATAAAGTTGTTATTCAGTATACTCCTCAATAGAGGGAAATGTACGATACGGACGTCACATAGGCAGATAATCATTTGTTCACAGCGTTCATGTGCCTAGTCAGAGGTTACTGTTCGCCGTAACGGTGAAGTAGAATAACAGGAAAAAAAACAGGAAAGATGAAGATGAAAAGGCGGTTTGAGTGATCACGAGGACCCCATCCAAGCGGGTGACACATACCCACTTTAATCAATGGAATGGTCAGAGTATTCATATTTCGTGACCACATTGTTGCTTGACCACTATATGGTTTCACCTAACTGTTAATGATTTCGCCATATAATGCGTGGTACGGTAAACACTCAGTTGGCATGCGGAGTACGTGACCCAACTATTGCAGAGTGTGCAGTGATCAATTAACCAATTGGTCGCGCACCACGAGTGATCCGGAATACACCCTGGCGAACGGCGTATTGTTAATGCGACCAGTCTATTTGATCTGAATTAACTGGCGGAAACAACGACGGTCAAACATAGAAAGTCTGCCGATATTTCCGATGCGAGCAGACCATGTTTCCGAACCATAGAGGAAAACAAAACGGGCATCAGCATTTTTACACCATTCCTTTCGGCGACAACCGAACGTCTTTTCGATGCCACAGATGACGCAGGCTGGCAAAGGCAACTCGTGCTTTTGCTATCCTCGTTGATATCTCATCAACAATATTACAGGCTGACGAGATAGTGCTACCCAAGTATGTGAAACTGTCCACAGTCTCAAACGGATTACCTGCAATAAAGAAAGTAAAAGTGAAAATGCTCCAGTCTTGAAGCAGCACTTTGCACTTTGAAGGTGCGAAGCGCATTACATACAAACCAGCCCGGTCACTCACCTTGTTCAGCATAGTCTGCATGTCTTCAGTAAAGGGGCTGAATAAGACAATAGCATCCACCATGTCGATCAACCTAGCGCTAGAAAGAGGCTGAATACCAAGTTCGCTGGACACCTCAAGCGCACCCTCCAGATTGTCGTCCATGACAAAATTCAACAGGAAGGAAGGTCGGACATCCGTGACGAACACCACTAGAAATGATGAACAACCGAGACAGTTATCCATAAGCTCTCACTCTGCTTGCGGAGTGAGCATACAGTGAACTCAACAGATTCATGTATTTCCCTGGTACTCCCTTGGGAAGAAGACAGTTCCAGAGAACGTTATGAGCAACCGAATCGAAAGCAACTCATAAGTCTAAAAAAACTGCGACCGTCGGCTGCCTATAAGAGTGGCGATGTTCCAAGATCTGTCACAGAGTAAAAATTTGATCAACGTACCTTCGACCGGATCAGAAACCTGTTCTTCACGCATTTCACGTCTTCTGGGCCTACTGAGCCGACGTAAAATGGGGCCAGTGAGTAACTTGGACGCAACGAACATTAGATCCTGTGGTTGTCACATAGAATTTGGCCTCTTTTTGAAAACGAGAATTACTGTCAATAACCACTCGTAACAGGTTACTTCTTAATTTTCCCAAATTGTTTGGAGGCTTTGCCAGTTTTAACATATCAACCTCGTGAAGATAACGGACGAGGGTTGGGTGACCTACGTTGGAAGAGTCAATCAGGAGTGTGGGCAGTTCAAGCTTCTCCCAATGATCGAAGACCAATTCACATTTTTGAATTTCGCTTGCGGACTCCGGTCATCACAAGAAACAGAGGTCAGAAACAGATTTTGGCGGAGGCAGACATCACCCTGTAAGAAATCACTGCCGGAAGTCAGTATCTAATGAACCTGATGCATGACACCACTATGATCGAATAGAACGGTCACTTAAACGTTCACACGGTGTCTTCAAATTTTCCAGTGAAGGCGTCACCAAAGTCAGAACGGGATAACCTGGCGAAACCATACTCATCGTGTTGGCAATGCGATGGATAGCACTATGTCTGCTATTGCCCTGTAAAACAGTATCGATGTGCCCACAATTCCCGACTGGACCACGAGGAGGACCATTGTCGTTTTGAGAAGCGCCAGGACTTGCTTAATCGAAACTCTCGCAAGTCACACATTGACGCAGCCCAGTACACTGCAGTTCCTAGCGGATCGTCAATCATGAGTACTTGCTACTTCAACCATAAGCCTGATCTGGACCTCCTTGCGGTGAATTGGATTGGCCAACTGCATCCATTTGACAGACCATCAACCCGAATTTGTAAAAAAAACGCAGTCTCAATGAAAGCCCACAATAATTCCAGAAGTTCGCATTTGGCCTACAAACATTCTCTTACACAGACACTTGAATTTCTTCACAGAACTCAGCTGCTGTACCAAAACGAAGGCAGTTTTATCCTTTCGACCCGGAAAGAAGCCGGTATTCTGGCCTTAACACTGGCAGGCGTCGAGCAGGAAGTGAAACGTTTTAAGGAGGCTGGAGTGATCGAACCAGTGAAATACTAAGCGTGGGCAGTCCCCATCGTCGTGGTCAAAAAGGTCAACAGAACAATACGGTCTTGTGTAGACCAATCTACAGATCTGAATGAGGCTCGTGAGACGCATCAGTACCTCTTCGCAGAAACCGAAGGACCTCGTTACGAAGCTGAATGGCAGGAAATGCTCCGGAAAGCTCGACTTGGTCGGGACTTATTTATAACTGCCAGTCGCTGACGAGTTCAAGGAACCGTCGGTATTTGACACCCATAAGGGACTTTCCGATCCAACTGCTTGCCATTTTGTGTAAAGACAGCACCAGCCATCCTCCAGCAAATGATGGATACGATGTTCACGGATATTTTCGGTGTAGCCGCCTCCCTAGACGACATTATAGTCATCGGTCATAACGTATAGAATATGCAGCAGAAGCTGGACTCAACTATTGTTTATTCGATTGAATACGACTTTCGACTCCGCGTCGACAAATGCAGCTTCAGGACGTCCAAAGTAAAATGCCTTGGGTTCATCGTAGGCATACGTGGCCGAAGAATTGATCAGGCTATCATAGAGGCCACTCAGAATATTCCACCTCCGACGGACGTGTCAACTCCACGATCATTCCTGGGGCTGATTAGTCAGTACAACGCCTTCCTCCCGGAACCTCATCGGGTCCAAACACCGAGGAACGGCCTACTCAAAGATGCCATGTGGGAGTGATCAAGAATATGTTTACTGATCGCATTAAACCCCTACTGACCTCAAACCCCTTGCTGACGCACTACGATCTGATACTTCCACTTGTCGTGACTTCAGACGCATCCAACCATGGGGTGTGTGTGCCGTGATAACACGTTTCTAGACGGAAGGGAGAAGGCAACTGCGTGCGCACAGAGGTCGTTTGCGCCCTCCTAGAGAAAATAAAAGATCGAAAAGGAGATGTAATCATCTTCGCGGTAAGGAAGTTCCACAAAAAACCTAGCGAGCCGCATTTAACCTTGGTAGAAGATCACAAATCATCGATCGCAGTGTTCCGCTCAAAGAAGGGAATCTCGGCTTGCGCGGTTAACCGTTTGTAACGATGGATAACAATGCTTCTTACCTACGGCCTTTCGATAAAATACCGTTATACAACCAGCTCCGGTCAGGTAGGCGCTTTGTCCAGACCCACCGGATCACAGCGACCGAAGGACGAGGATACAATAATTGCAGTCAACTGTGGGCAGCATTGAACTGAATGTGCATCTCATTCTCAGTGAAGCTGTCCGAGCACTTCCAGCGACAGCAGATGTGATCAAGGAGGCGAACGAACTAGACCCAACTTGGTCACACGTAGACATCAACGGCGATTTATGGGAACACTCCCACAAGCAGGAAGCTGCAACCATCGTGGACAGATGCGTCAGGTTTGCCAACAGAGTCGCGGTTCCCGAAGTCCTCTAACGACAGGAGCCCATACAATTCTACAGTGGGTGCCCAGGGATCAAGGACTAAAGTCCTTGGCGCGCGGTTGTGCCTTCCAGTCACAGGTTAATGAACAGATTGAACAACACTGTTAACATTGTACATCAGGTTATCTGGCTGCAAAAAAATACTTGAGATGTGAATTACACTCTTGGACGAACACAGTCTGCCTTAGATAGCCGGTCTGCGTTGGCAAAAGCCGTCCACATCAAAACAAAACAAACTACCGCCAGCTACTTACAATCTCCCTCCCGGTCAAAAGCAATGGTCAGAGAACTGGTGATCGAGTGGATAATAGCATCATATCCTGACATGAAGGGTAGCCGGTTCGATTCCGCATTCAGACTTTCTTTACTCGATGAGTCCAAAGAAAGATGAAACTGGCCGTGGAATGTCAGTTTGAGGGTGTGCATCAAGAAGCATTAAAAACACTAGCAAAGGCTTCACGTGAACTTTGCGGGACCAATTAAAGGGCAAACATATCTGGTCATCGTCGACGACTACATGAAGTGGTCGAAAGCCTACAACTTACGACAGCAAAATATGGAAAATACTATACAGAAGTTACCGAAACTCTTCAGCTGTTTCTAACTGCCAGAGATGTTGGTAACGGACAAGGAGTCCCAGTTCACTACCTGTCTTCAAAAGCTACTGCAAACGGCTGAACATCCAATACATGCGATCTCCAGCGTACCAGCCTCAACTGAACGGGAAAGTTGAAGGGCTAGTCGATACCGTCAAACGAGCGTTGTTGAGGTCCAGAGGAGAGAAGCCCCCAAGTTATGTTCTACAGAGATTCCTGATAAATTACTGGATGACCATAAACTGGAAAGTGTCAGATGGAAATTCGCTGGCGGAATGCATGTTTAATAGAAAAATGAAGACACCCTTTATATTATGAACTCCGATTCAAACAGGAGAGGAGGACGCAACGCAAAAATGTAAAGACAACACAACCGAAAACACAGAGCTCGTGCGTGGCAATTCAAGACCAGCGAACCCGTCCTTATACGCAAATTTCATGGGCCATAAAACCGGGAGAAAGCAACAGTCATCCGACGGAAAGGATGTCCTTTATGAGATGAAAGTCGGCGAAGCCATAGGTAGACGGCAAGCAAACCAGATTCGTCGAAAACACGGAAATGCGCTGTGGGATCAGGTAGGGCCAACCGCACAAATTGGTATGTTGTTGGACGCATTCGAAGTGAAGAAAGAAGACCGGCTTCCCAGAATCGAACTTTCGACGGAACCAGCATTACAATGCCGAAATGCAGAACAGAGGTATCCCTAGAAGTTGAGGCGGCAGACCAACAGAAGCAGGATACTTATCAAACCCATCCAAATCGAGCGTCGGAAGCAGCCCTATGATTGTACTCTACAAACTTCAGGAAGAAAATGTCGGCAGACCCCGTTTTTTCATCCAAAAGCGCATTCTTCCCAGAAAAGACGATTTTGTCCGATCAGCATGAACGGAGATTCCCGGAACAGCCCAGAAACAACCTTCACTATATTTTTTACCTACTCGACCTTAATTTCGTCACGCTTATTTGTGGTTAAGTGATTTTAACCAGTATTTTTAGCAACTGTCTTTCCGTCTTCTGGGCCTGGAGAATATTTGTAGGTCACCATACCCACGTATATCCAGAATTTTTCTCTCTATCACTCGGGTTTCTGAGTGGAACAAAGCGATTTTTTGAACTCGTCTTTTGATTTGATTTGGGTGCAACTGGCAGGGTGAGTCGCGTTAGCTTTTAGGATAAAGGCTTTCGTTTTATTTGTCTCAAGATGGAAAATTCGAGTTCCGTCGAGCGCTGCTCTTTCTATTGTCGATCCGGGTGTTTACAAGTATACTGCCTTTGAAATAAGGCATCTGTCAAAACTGTCACCGATGATCAATCAATAAGAAATCAATGCGATTAAATAGGGGCCTAGTGAAATCCTAACACATGAGGTTGACGCAAAATGAGCACAATCGAAATTGTACTTAATTGAAATAAGGCTAATGGATCGACGATCGACACTTTTGCAGTGCGTATGCATATAAACAAAATGACGTTCGAATTCAATCAGATTAATGAAAAATTGCGCGCAAATACCACATATTAAACCTGTGAGAGAGAGAAAGCCAGACTGTCATTCAAATAACACAATGAGGCACGAAGTCGAGCAGTCGGTACCAACCATGGATTACTAACCAGGAAAATGTAAGTGCAATCGACCCCGCACAGTGTGTGCGACTAGCTACAGGTATGCGCAGACGTCCGGTAATTGTGGCAGCTAGAAAATCAATATAGTAACTGGTTCTTTTCTAACATCCACGCATCTTGTGTTCTAATAGGCAGTTGTAAGAAAGTTTGGTTAAGTAATAAGTTACATTTGCAAGCCTGTAAGTTGATGAAATCGAAGCAATTTAAATGGGCTTAACGTCAGTCTAATTAGATAGAAAACAAGTTATGTAGAATAATTGCATCAAAAAATGCGCAACGATCAGCTGAGTGATAACAGGTGACGATGCACATACACACAAAAAATTTAGATGCACTTAAACGCATCACACGCTTCCAGCAAATGATATTTTGTAGTAAATTTGATTGATCCAACATTTGTATCACCGGCAAGTCAAGAGAAGTGCCCGGCACAAACAGCAGACTGACATTTCTTCTGGCAGGTAATAAAATATAGTGCTAGCAAGGAAACTAGTAAGTCTTAACATGTCGTACACACCATATTTAACAAAAACGATAAAACCGCTCCTCCACACTAAATGATCTTGTTGCATACTACCTTCATTCTTTATATATATGGAATATAGCTCGGCTGTTGGAATCGTGAGCATTTCGATTACATAAACCGACTTTCACACTGTTGCATCTCGCAAGTGAAGTGCCAACAATAAGTTCCGTTTTTTTCTAGTCACTCGAGATCTTGCCTTTTACGGCTAATTCCATCCTCCTTTGTGCTGTGCTATAACACGCCAGTGTGATCCAGTAGGATACCAGTTCGACAACGAATTGTTCCACATAAGTCCATGAAAAAAACCTAGCCCCGAAACTCGCAATGCAATGAAACAACTGTATGTACTAGGGGATGAGTGTGTTGTGCAGTTTTAACGACAACAACATTGATAATATAGTGGAATGTGAAGGATACAAATTGTCCCGCAAAGTAGAAGTTACTCCTTCATAACCACCATTCCCAATTCCTAAATGGCTAGATCAAGAATGACAACTGTGTACTGACTACCTGCCACACACCATGCCCATTAATTGGCTGAACAGCTGGTTAGTAGCACACTTTGTTCCCTCCCAAGACCCTGATTTATTGGTTTTATGAACATCGATTTCAATGAGACGATCAGAAACAGAGCTGTGGCATTTGCAAAACTCATTTGCCAGGGACATTAAAACAATCGGTTATCAAACCTGGAGTCGGGAAAGGACTTCCGGAGATTTTTCGTTAACCTTGGATAACACAAGTGGAGTGCGACAAAGCTGTCCAACTGATCCGTCCTTATTCAATTTTACATTCGACGAGATCCTAGGGAATGTTGTAACTGACTGAACACTTGGATAAACAGAATATAAAGATCACTGTGACCTATGATTCTTCACAAACGAATCAAAGACTGTAGCATAGATCAGAAATTTAAGTTTACCAGTTTGGTGTGACCTGCGCATCTGCAATGTGCGAAATTATATCACCAGATTAGCAGAAGCCTGTGTCTATTCTATATCCGGATGACAAGTCACAAGACACACTCCAAGAATATACTCAGGTTGAAAATTGTGAGCCCTGGTCAACAGCTTAATGGGGTTGAAAATCGAATAGGCAAGGCTCAAATGAGGTTGGTCGCGTCAGACGACTAGTGGCGTCGACACAGTGTCAGCCTCACAACACAATCGCGTAAACAGTCCTCATACGCCATTAGAAAGTTTGACAAAACTGGATGAAGGATACTCACAGTGTCTGTTGTCGATTCTCAGCATCTTCGAGACATCAGTAACGAACGGCGAGAACATGATGGTAGAAATGACCATGTTCACTCAAGTCTCTCCGGACAAGCAGACTTTGTCGACCTTATTCGAACACTTCTTAAGTAGGAAAAACAATGGCTTGCCAAGTAATGCAATATGAGGTTGAAAGCGACGTTCTGATGACTATTAGAATATGATTCGGATTCGGTGAAACATGTCTGGGGTTTAGAATGCCCATAGGTATGGCGAGGACTCTTAGCCAAAGGCGCATGTATTCTGGGTTTCCGTGATTCCCCTCTAATCCCACTGTTTCATCTATCAACAATTTGTACCCACTTTAACGTTTTCCTTCATATTCGTTGTAGTATCAGTGCCAATAACTTGTAACTGATCATGTTAGGTGTATAATATATACAAACGTGCTACGATGCCTCACCACTACGTTTTGCAAGCTACACTAACATGAACAAGAGTGAAAGAGGAAAAAATGACTTCTCGAAACACAGAACACTCGAAAAGATTACTGACCAGCTACGAGAGATGTCTCGATTAGCAAACCACAAATCCTGTGGCCCGGCGGACAGAAACCTGAGCAGATAACACGAAGACCATAGGGTTAGGATCAAGTTCCCAAAATGTCACAAGGAACCCGACCCGGACGAACTTCCTTCTACCAACTTCATAGATGGAGACCTGGTTTTCGTCGAAGATCTGATGGCCCTAGACCAGTAAAGTCATTTCAAATGACCGAGCTTTGGTTAGCATCAACTCCTTTTTCGAAAAGGGCAAATCTACGACGGATTAGCATGTTTTATTGAGTCAGAAGTGATTGCAACCATTGTACCTTGTAGACAGAGCGAAACGCGAGAACACGTATGCGAGGAGCAAACTGGGTTACGGTCTGATCGTGGCCGCATCGACTGCATCTTTAAACCTCGCCCGTCATATAGAAGGCCGACAGTCGCTACCTTTTCCGACCTCAGAGGACCCTTTGATTCAGTTGACAGAGCTGCACTCTTGAAAGGTCTATCGAGAAGGGGTGTGCATGAGAAGTACACATATATCTTGAAAGTAATTTACTGTCAGATTTCGGGTAGGATTAGGGCTTATGATGACGTATCGCTGACCTTCCGAATCTCAAGTGTGATGTGACAAGGTTGTCTAGCCTTCTCTTTCGTACATAAAGTTGCAGTAGATGAGACCCTAATGTGCGCCATGAAAGACTGCGAATATGATGGTGAAAATCATTCCAGACAGGTGACTTCGAGAAATAGTATGCAGATGAAATTGCACTAACCTGTGAAGGTTCACGGAGAGCCTAGGACATCTTAGACAATTCAAGAGCGTCAGTTCATCAGCTTGGTATGTTTTATGCACTTTCTAAATACAAGGTGCTGCTGCATGGCTTGCACGACTACACGCCTGTCCTTAACTTGGGCGGTGAGCCGGTGGAGGCAGCTGAGAAGTGCGTGTACCCTGAGAGCTGCATCAGCGCTGGTAAAATGTGTGAGATCGCAAAGTGCACAGCTAAGGCTCAGATGACGTTTGTCAGCTTACGTGGCGTCGGCATGATCTCGTTATCTTCACGTAGAGAAAAGTGAACGAAATCACTATAGAGGCGGTCCTAGTGTACGGCTGCAAAACCTTATCCATAAACCAGCAGGATGTCTATAGAGTAAATTTTCGACCATCGGTGTCTCCGAAGTATTGACAGTGTGTGGTGGGAACGCCGTGTAAGCAGTGACGAAGTTCGCCGACATGTCTTCCGAATGGATAGACTATGTCGACCTCTGACCATAATGATCTCGTCTCGCAGGATTCGCTGGTCTGGCCACGCCTTACGAATGTCAACTCACTGCCTGCCGCATCACGCATTGGATCAGGCTGGAAAGTGGCGGCCTTGTGACCAGCTTATGACTTGGGTTCGAGGTATGAAG
This sequence comes from Paragonimus skrjabini miyazakii, assembly GCA_014338405.1. Taxonomy (NCBI): domain Eukaryota; kingdom Metazoa; phylum Platyhelminthes; class Trematoda; order Plagiorchiida; family Troglotrematidae; genus Paragonimus; species Paragonimus skrjabini miyazakii. Next base: position 30,505 of record JTDE01003131.1, on the reverse strand, counting down.
GTACTTGCACTGGAACTTGCTTCAGTTGAATGTTCCTGGCTTCCCGGCTAGGGTCTGAAGGACAGTGAACGCCTTCGGTTGAGGACGCTGTCTGATATGACAAAGAATAAAAGCCAATGACGCTCGTATGGAAAATCTCTGTGTGCTTCGGTGTAATTTTTTCTCACCCTCAACATCATTCTTTTTCCTTACCTTCCACATTGCTTTTTTCTCTTCTCATGTATTGTAGCACGTTTGCTACCTCAAACATTCTTAATGTGTTAAATAAATATATATTTCAATAAGGCCGATTCTTCGTTCAGTTAGTGTAACCTAATAAATAGAAATAGGAAACCGATAGTGGCGGAGTATAAAAATGACCAGTGTCGATACCAACAGACCCGGGGAATAGGCCAGACACTTTACCAAGGTGCGCAGGGGTATAAGGCAGTCCAAGAATGCGTTTATGGATTAATGGTCTGGTCGGTGTGGCCTGAGAAACGAAGTCACGCTGTCCGTTTATGCCACGGGTTTTCGGTATGAAGGCCAGATGGATCGCCGGATAAAAGTCGAAAATCGCTATCAATTCACAGGATTGACAAGATCCTTATCTCTGTCTGAAGACACTATACAGTAAAACCAGCAACAATGTTGCCCGAAGTCTCATCTATGTGCCTTATATAATCATATGTAATTGGTGCAAAGGAGTCTCAAGTAGAACATCGAACAGAGAAGTTGCTCCTAGTTCACAAGCAGAAAGTTTTACTTTGAATGATTAGTACCAATGGGTTAGGATGCTAAAATAGGGAAGCAATGCCCAGAAGTTAAGGCCCTCCAGATCAACGAAATACCTACGAACCTTTCACCTTCATGTGACGTTTTGGTCTTTGCACAAGGTGTTTGTTATGGTGTGGCACACTACATTTGAGCTGGATGCAGTCATACTCTAAAACCGGAAAGAGATGCAATCAAGATTCAACACGGACATATGCGGATGATGGTTGACGATCAGGAGGTATACAACATGAAAACAGTACCGAGGACTCCTGCTGTTTTGTCGGTACAAAGTCAGGTAACGGAGGTGGAGGGGGCGGCACTACAGAACCAGCCATGGTGGAAGATGTCAAACC
>JTDE01003131.1:11963-29296 GCA_014338405.1 Paragonimus skrjabini miyazakii | reverse complement strand
GGGCGTAGGTGATCCGCTTGCATTCCAAGTTAATCCTGTCGTATGATGTTTTCTGACATAATCGTGCAGATGAGTCCAAACAGACATAAGTGCTTTGGTCCACGCAACATGATCGGGATTTCTGTGTAGGACATAAAAATGTATAGCGAAGCGATAAATGGAGTTCAGGTATAGAACAATAGAAAAAGTTGTTATCACACATAATGATTCAAGCAAATGACAATAGGGTGTGAAAAGTTGCGCACCCGAAAATACAGCCGAAGTTATGTTAAAAAATTGTGATGTTAGATTCGACTGGTTATTACACGATAACATTTGTTGTGAGACGGAGTGATAACAGAAGAACAGCATAAATACGAACATGAAAACTGTCCCGAAACTTTTTGCAAGGAAGGAAAAAACAGTGGTAGCAAGAAAAGTGAGGCTGCGTTGAGTAGGGCAACAGCATAAGGTAGTCAGTGAGCTGCTTTGATAAACCTTTCTATGGGTAACAATGGATAGTCGACATAAGTTTAGGCCTTCTCTAGATCACGCAAACTTCATCTAAGGATTGTCCATTTAGGTTATTCTGTCAAAGTTCCGATAGATGTGCACCAGATTTTAACGTAGCAACGTTATGAACCTATTGATTTCCTCTCCATTTTCCTTTAGTTGGATTTTGGAATGACTGGAACACGGTTAATGGTAACGGGGGTATCACAAGGTATTCGGACATCATGAGAGACAGACACTAAGTAAGGAAACAAACTCCTATTCCTCCATACAACTGAGTGTAATCCCATTAAATGATAACCTTCGGTTAATTATTCATAACTGAGTCAATTCAGGCCGATGAAACGGTCCCTCAGAATGTCTGAACCGGTTCTCAAACAGAGATAAACGCATGTGAAGTTGTGTGTGTGTCATAGGTTCCGCACACAATCACACTAACACCCTAAACAGAAATCAGTAAAAGCATACATGAAAGCAACATCACCGAACGGACCGCTTGCAAGTCCGCACAACCACTTCAGATATTCGCACCATACTCATAATTCGCTTGAACTATGTGATAGTTACCGAATTAGTAACCAAGAATCCGTTAACGTCATGACTATGATTATTGCTCATTTAGGACAGCGTAATACTGTTGTAGGTTTTTTGTGCCCAAGGTCTGCTTCGTATGGCCATCTCAATTAGGATACGCTTATCATCAGTGTTATCAACGAAACCATATCTGTAATACCTTGACCCCAACTACAGCGCCTTGTTTAATGTCCCTAAACGAGTAAACGATAAACAAATAAAAAAATAACAGCAAAATCTAGTAACATCTTGTCTTAAAAGAGTGGCAGTTATGGACGACGTAACATCATTTTTAACAGATTGTGGTGTGACCTACCTACACTACGATTGAAAGAAACATAGTAAATGACAAATGGAATTATCAAAATGCAAAAGTATGAAAATTGATTGCAAAAAATGTGATAAACGCCGGTTCGAATTATGAAGCTCATCTATTATTTATAATTAATCATGGAGAAAGACCTTTAAAACACCATTAATATGGTAATCGACAAACGTTATTATCATCGACAATATCTCGGTAGTTCTCACTGATACCTGTCTGCCATAAAAATAAGAGAAAGAGAGCCTTAGTTCAAAAATAAAGGAACTTTGTTCATAAACTCAATCAATCAATAGTCAGGAGGTAAACTAACGACTGACCTGCAATGAAAGTCGAACGGCATTTAAGACAGAAAAATGAATGGATATCGAAATGAGAAATCTGAATTGGATTTCTTCAACGACATTGACTAAGATTGTCAAATAACAAAAAAAAAACTAAACACATCATTAAATTCGCATACGTGTCTTTATAGTCCTTGATCACACGATTTGTGAAGAACTGAGCTGCATCTTGCATGCTTTTCACATAGGGAGCGGGGGTAGGCGACTAAAGCCAAAGAGAGTAACATCACTAAAATCAGGTCGAACTTACAACATTGATCCACCCCAAAGCGAGGACAGACTCGGCGACCGCGGAAATATGATTGAATAAAGGGCTGCTACGCTTTTGATCTTTAAATTGCTGAGCACAAAAAAAATGAATATGGAAACAAAACCTACGACAACCGCATTTATTGGACCACCACATGTCTTGATAAAATCGGCAAGCTGTGATTCCGAGGGTTTGGAATGCTCGGCAGCCAGTTCCAATAACTTTCGTTGTGAATTGAAGCAGTTTTTCAACAGTACGCTCTGACTAAGATGAACGCATGAAAGAGAAAAAGCACCTGTTCTTTCACATCTCCGCCGATTTTTCCACTTAGATTCATAAATTCTTGAAGTGGGCCGGTGATCAAATCATCAAAATCTTTTAACGAAGGATTACTCTTGGCATCACCTAAAATCAGCAATAAAGCTAGAAAAGTAGACAAGCAAGTTACCCTTAGAGGCAAACTGAGTACGCGAAGCAGGAAACCGATTCATGTCACTGTTAGCTTTTGCTTCCAAATACTGAGTCACTTTTTCAAGTCGATCTAAAAGTGATTCAAGTTTATCCATACCTACAATTATACAAAATCAGCAATAACCGGCTTCCTATAGTCTTTCAGAACCAAGTGAGAACAGAAAATAATAGCAAAGCCAGGAAAACTGCTTTTAGCAAGCACCGAGTTTCCTGTCCAACTAGGTTAAGCACGATATGCTTAACTGGAAACACGAGTATTGCATGTAAGAAACAATTTTTTGGAAGTCAATAATGGTTAAACTTAATGCACATTGATTAGGTTTAGATAGGGTTAAGGTGTGATGGGTTAGCGAGCAAGTTAGTCTCATCTCGGTGTGGGTGAGAAAAAACGAAACTCACGCGATGCATCCATGATAGCGCGAAATACAACCTACTTTAAAGAAAATGGACGGATGGAGAAATATGCAATTGGTTGCGGGGTACCGTACAGTTATATGTCCATGGTGTTTTGAAAACAAGGTGAGGAGTGTGATGACCACAAGCAACCATGCACATCAAGATGTCCGGAACTTCAAGTGCGTCCATGCTCATTTTCAGAAGCAGATACTTCACGATGAGTGGAACTTATGGATGAACAGGATGATTGTTTTATGACGTTTATTAGACCAAGGGCCCAGCTTTTTTGTTTTAATGCGGCACCGTGTGTCGCATACGCGCTGGACATATGAAAGTGGGTTCAAAACCGTCTGCGCCGTGTAAACCGGTTTCAAATGAAAATGAAATATGTCCAGTAGCTCAAATAGTCAACATACATTTGATGGCGTGGTTTCCGTCGAACAAGACTGGCATCTACTTAATTACAAAGACTAAGTATGGAAAAAAAAGACATTTTCAAGAAATCTGTAGATTGTGGTTTCCAGCTATACGTATAGCTTCAGTTCTCGGCCACTGGGCAAAAGCTAAGCACCTACAGATACACGCAACTCATAGAGTTACATCTTATACGATGTTTTTCGTGGGAACGATAGGCAGGTTGTAGCTCACAGAAATACAGCTGCGATGGCATTCATACAGTTGTTGAGTGTTTATGGTATTCGTTACGTAACTCTGTGCAGCAAATACATAGAGCGCCATCGAGTAAGGCCAACTTTCCCGGCAGAGTTGTGCTCGGACGTAGTACTTGGGCAAGATTATCTAACACAAATGCGCCGCTATTTATTTCGATGCCGGCAAGACGCCGCTTTTACTCTGCAGACTGATGGCAGATCGAGTGGTCATTATCTGCTTGGAAACCTCAGACCGAACTGTAAACTGTCTGCCGCCAAATCAAGAGGTTATTCCCCAAACAACCAGATTCTTGTTGCGTTCGAAGTTCTCAACAAAATGTATCACCAAACCTTTAAAATCGCATGGATGGGTTAAGTTCTGGCAATGTATAACACAAATATAAAAACTGAATGGTCATCGGTTATCGGTAAACGATCTATCGATACACCGTTCTGAATGTTTATTCTTCATGTTATATCGAATAACTGCTTTGGAAAGTTATTCAATACAAAGTTTATGGCATTATTAACAGAGAAGATAAAATGTAGACAGCTCCTGAAACAAGCAAAAGTCCGCATCAATTTTGAGTAAGTCAGTTTGCGTTACACGTTTCCGAAGGACAACCAATACTATTAGGACGAGAATGTCACAAGATATATGTCCACGGCCATAGCGTCATAATCTGTTGTGTGGATCGTCAGAACGCAGTGTGGATCAGAAGAGCTTTCTGGAAACCGCGGAAGATTACGCGAAAATTTTAGTGAGAGTAGAAGGGTTACCGCAACATGAACGATTGGTAGGCGAAATAGCAAAAAATAATATGCAGCAAATTCCCAACAAAGTGAACCACTTGTCCACTATTCAAGGTGAATTTTGCACTTTAATGAAATTCATTCACTAACTCACAAGACTTTCCTCTTTTTGAGTAGCTGCTCGATTCTCATAATCAAACGCTAAAAATGTTGCCGTGACTACAAGTGACCTTAATATACTTCTGGTTGTATAAATGGGTCATTCTGGCACTACATCGCTTGAACATTCGACCAAAAAATCTATGTCGCTTTACGCAACAACTCTCTTACCAACCCAGAAGCATGCGCAATAATCGAAAGAGTGGTGGCTTTATCATGATAAGAACCAGTTTAAACGTACTGTGTTCAATCGGTTTCACGTAGGACAGCAAACAACCGAGCGAATTTAAGAATGATACAGCTTTACACTGAAGGACTGCATTGCCATGTCCCCAGTACGATTCGACTTACCATCCTGGAGCCGACCATCATACTGCAAAGGTTCGACCTTTAGGCTATCGTGACTTCTTCAGTAATCGTCACTCTGATGATGCATCTTATATTCTCGGGATATTCAAGTTTCAGAGTGACGATGAAACCGAAGATTAACCAGCGTCTCAAGAGTACAGAAAGCAAACCCAAAATTTATAAGCCGTGCACAAGGCAACATAATAAAGCCAGCTAACTGTCCAAAGAATTAAACAGTTTTCAAAGGAACTTCGATATCCCGGAGTAATGGTTTGCCCACTATTATCAATGGATATTCACGCAACCTTGTAGCGTCCACATGTCCAAACATGGCATGTGGCATCGGTTGTTTGTCAACTATTTAAGAAGTTTGGCATGTCATCCAAATTTCATTCGAACAGGGGATACCGCCCATATTAGCGGAATCGGCTAACTTCTTGCTTCGTTAAGACAGATAGAACAGCAAAGTTACACGTTGCAACACTTGTGCAAGTGGACATACTGAAAAGCCAAATACAACTTCATGAAAGTGTTTTATGCATTAAAACCCCAAAGCTTGAACTGTAACAAATGAGAATATGTGATCCTCCACGCACTCCGCTCTACCAGATCGTTTTGTGGACATCCGTAAATGCGCTCTTTTGAGAAAGCTTTTCCTAAAGACAAACGTTAACGCGGGTACACCTCTCTCAAGTTAGCTAACTAGTCCAAGCTTCAAATTATAACCCTAATATTGAAGAAGGTTTAATTTCACGAATAAATTATCTACTACGCCCACAACCGCCTACCGCGGTGGAAAGGTCTCCGTTAGACATTTTAGAAACCCCTGGGGATATTGACCGTGAAGAAGGAAAAGCTGGTGAATATTCTCGCAATTTTATGTAGATTTCGTTTTCCGGAGCGAGCATACGTTGAACAGATTTCACAGTATACACCAAACATCCTATTTGAACAGACAACATTAAACTATAAATGTCAGTAGCATCCGATGGTACCAAAGCGAAGGCATCACAAAATCCTTTGAACAGCAGTGCATTACAGACCAAGAAGCCGATGAATAGTATTTCATTTGCGGCGTAAAATATCATCTATTTTGATGGTCGTCTATTTATGTGGTTTTTGTTTGAAATTCACGCAGATATTCCGAAATTCTGTCATAATCGTTTAATGCCAGACTTCACCTATCCATCACGACTTCGAAAGGCACCTGAGTGTTTCGTTATGCCGGTAAAAAGATCAGACCAGTCAGTCCTATTAAGCAATTATTCGCCAACCCCGGTAGGGGTTGAAATCACGAATTTCTAATTTGGCATTGTTATGTGGTTGTTTAGATTGCCTTTTCCTATTTCGTCTGTTGCATCGCAATAACAAGACGGACAAAACCTGCGCCACAAACCCTTTCCTTCTCAGTCGAACTATCGATGTTTGTCTAGCTTAGTAACAACATCGAACAAACCCACTACAGTAAGATTGATGGTTGTTCTTAACATGGTGCTCAAAATGACGGCTTCGAAGCGACTCATTACGTAAAGGGTTCCTGAACATACACAATCTGTATATCAATGCCAGTGAAATGCATGAAGAGGGACTATGTTGGACCGTACTTAGCCGAAGGGCCGAATCCTTTAAGTCGGTGTAATTAAGGTACGATAATAATGAAAGCTTATCGTGCCACACAAGATACCTTTGTCCACTCTTGTTATTTGTGACAGCCTCCTTACTAATGATCAGTATAGTTGGAAGCAGCTTCATATTCACGAACATTGAACTTGCTGGCTACCATGTAGTGAACTGTTATCTTGTTCACAATTAAGTGTGCATGTGTCGTTTTAGATAAACACATATAACACCTCCCTTTTAGTGATTATAAATTTCGGCGTTTTTCAAACACCAGTCTTGCTTAGAAGTTAGTTACTTCAACTGAAAGATATGTATGTTGAAAATCACTCTGTTGGCACAAAGTATACCAGATCGCACATGCGTTAAGTGCCATCCGGCTGACCTATTCTAAACAGAAGCAGTCGCAGTAATCAGGGCTTAAGCTTGCGGTCATGCAGTTGGCAGCCTGATGCTGCTGAGGTACCGCGAGTTCCTACATAACCTACACCTGTCACAACGAGACTGGACCTTGACGCGGTGTGACGGCTTGCGCATCTCTATGACCTATTGGGCTAAACTGGACGGTGTGGCCACCACACCGATAGAGTCACTCATGCCAGGCAGGCCAATAGGTAGAGATCTGACAAACCAGTCTCCTGGTCCTCCAGGTTGGGGGTTGGAAGGAGGTCGGCATCTTCTTCCGGAAAACGTACCAGTTCTGGTACACTGCCACCCACCCGCTGCCTTGCGGTATAGGCTTTTGAGCCAAAGGCTTTGGTTGAGAACCCTAATCGTTCTCCTGTCTAGGTCTGGGCGCCCTGGCAGTATCTCAGCCCACACACAACCATGAATAGTCACATAACCTACATGTCCTACATGACTGATATTATTTATTTATTCATTATCAGGCGACATAGTAGATCGGATATTTGAACCCCCGATCTTTGCGTCAATAGTATGAGTTTTCATCTTACCCATAGCAATCAAACAATTTTAAATCCCATATAAGTGATCGTGGATAGTTCAGGCAAGCACTGCAGTCAACGAACCCTAAGTTCATTAAAAAACGGTTGGCAAATAATAGTAATACTTTAATCTAGGAAGGGAGCGATAACCTGACAGCTAGAATCCTGATACCAGATTTCCGTTTTATTGCTGGAGCACCACGCCATAGAATAAGGTGGATGTGAAGGTGTCTCATTTTGTGGATTATATATATGGATATAAACAATTTAGTTCAAAAGTTCAGTAGTACATGGACAGGCTGTCGATACGCACGTAAACAAAAACACATGCGACCGGTAAACGTCAAATTCCAGGATAGGGAGAGGATGTTTACTTTAAGCTCACCGCTGAGCAGTCAATCGACAAACCATGGGAACAATTTAAAAGTTAATCTGAACCCATACATAAGAACTAGTTTAATGTTATGATTCAAGGTATCTTAAATAGCTAAGTCACGCGCCTCAACAGTAAACAACTGTCAAGTTTAAATGTAAACTTAGTGTTATCTTCCCTATTCGGTCCATAAACTAGATAGATGATAACATCGAATTCGACTCAATCACAGAACCAATGAATAACAGCGACTTTTCAAGTACAACTTTACCAGACCAATTCTACCTTCGAATAACCATACAAAACAATTTTGTGCTATGCGGAAGTTTTTGTACGCATGTGGAACAAGCGTCTAGTGCTTAGACAGCTGTGTATCATCGCGTATGTCCAGACTCCGAATACGCAACCAATTGGTCAAATAATGAAAATGGAACCTGTAGTGATCGGGTCACGTACGTTACATATCATCAGAGCATTTACCTCGCCGGGTCTCATTAACCGAGACTACGGACGGCTGGAGAGGGCCGGGAAGTGACCGGGTAATTACATAGTTACGAATCGTGCAGATTCCGTTTTATCGAATAAAGTAGGTAGAAATCGCCTGACAGATTGTGGACTACGTGATCATTGGTTAGAAACACTACCCGGCAAGGTTGCAACTAACGGTGACTGCACCGATACTATTGCCACGTCTTAACCAATTTCATTTTGTTAATTTGTTTTCTCTCGGTAAAACTTTTCTTCTCAAATACTTCACACCACTGCTGTTGTAAGTGGCGAATGGAGATAGTGTCCTTTAATCAGGCTTATGACCGTTTACACATGCATATATGTACGGGGAATATAAGTGACAGTTAAGACCGACCCATATCTTCAGAAACTCAAGACGGCTGACTGGTAACGACAGCGACAACCAATTACGCAATAATGAGTATAATTACCGTTTTACTGCCGATGTTGATGTTTAGGTTTAGGCAACATCTACCCGGCATACTGTAAGACGGTAAATATCTTGTAGTCTAGGTCAAAAACCTAACTTAGTTAAAGCCAAATTAACTTACAGTCCATGATCCTTCCGTACAATAGCAGAAATACGAAATGCCTGAAAACAAAATGAGTGAACCGACTGGGCTAGATGACTGACGTAACTCGACAGAAACCGCATGCAACCTAAAATAAAACGCTTATAACAGCACTTTAAACAATAGAGGATCGCTCTAAAATTTGGATCTCGTCAATGAGAAGTGTTGGGGTCACTAGTTCTAGCACATGCTTCCGACAGCGGCCTGTGTAATTGCCTTATAATTTATTTTCCCAAAATTGGGCTGCGCAGCACAACTGTAAGACTATAAGAAGATTTGTATAAGTATCCTCCGTATTCAACAGAAGTATAGTGGGTTTTCTGGGTAACAATATAGGTGACAGATCCTTTAGTGGAAGATTTCTTGAAACAGTATCAAGGATGTTGACCACTCTTTCAACTTCAGAGGAATCTCAATTTCAAAAAGTCAAATGATGAAAACATGCGGGCGCTGTAGACACGACGAAACGTTATCGATATGAGTTTTTAACACAACCCGAATGGCGGAAGGCAACCCGGCTTGAAACACCACAGCGATTGAGAAGTGATTCTTATACCAGGTTCGTCAGTTCAACATCATCCATGAAATGGATTTTAGTGCTACGAATGAGATCCCCATGTATAGATGGAAACCCGTGGTCACCTCAGTAAACAATCGGACTGTATGACTCCCATATAGCTCTTGTATGAGAATCCCCACTCACTGCCTCCTGACAGTAAGAACAAAACTCAACTCCCAGATTTATTATCAGTTATGAGTTATTTGAGTTGAGTTATTTAATAAGGGGAGTTTGAAAGGTTTGATTTCGTAAACCCCGACAGATGGTGCAAGTCAATATTATGACCAACAACTAGGACAATGTACTGACGATATTTCGCCTGGTGAGGAAACGACTGCAATCTAGACGTAGTGAGCAGTCTTGTGAACTGCATCGATCCAGAGGGCTATGATGACTAGAACTTCGGTCTTAACAAGTACAATTGTCAGTCAAGCCAGAGGGGAGCAATCAGACGAAAAGCAGATACACGCACAGGGCTGTATGACCGCGTAGGGCTGCTTAGGAAGTGAGACGTGATTCTATGAGCATACAGCAGAACTATATTTATAGGTGCAGCACTAGTCTTCCGAATAAGGAAGTGTTGGAAAAGGAGCCTTCAGATAAAGAGCACTCCGATCGCCCAAATAGTTGACGGTGACCACTGACGTGTTACCCAATACGGTCAAAAAACCCTCAAAAACTTCACGTGGCTTTTAATACATCTACTGTGTGTAAAAGTAACTAGAATCGGAAATCGGCGTTTCATTCACTGCACTCTTGGGCTAGACAAGTTTCTCGCTGCCAAGTGAGTTAGACGTCTGAACCATTGACTATGGAGAAGATCTCCAAAAACGTTACCTCCCGTTGCATGTGTACGTTCTATTTTGCTCTATGGTTCGGAAACGTGGCCTATTCGCGACATGGACGTCAACCAACATGCTGTACTTGGTCATCGTTGTTTTCGTCACTTAGCCCACACAATGTGGACTGATCAGGTGGGTCACACGGTCGTCCGCCCGCGCGTACACCGGAACGGTCGGAATGCGCGATCAGTTGGTCAACTACTCACTTTGCACAACCTGCGATGGTTGGGTCAGGTAGTCCGTATGCCAGCTGAGTGTTTACAGTACCGGGCATTATATACTGAGACCATCAACAGCAGGATGAAACCACACGGTGATCAAGCAACAACATGATCACGAAATATGAAGACCCTGACTGCTCCACTGAGCAAAGTGAGTAGGTGTCGCCTGTCTGCCTGGGGTTCTCGTGATCGTTCAAACCACTGATTAGAAACGTTATTCGAGATGGTAGTGTGCCATAGTCAATGGCGTACCTGCATCTATACCATTTCTAGTTCTTCTGGCTGGTCTTCTTTTACTAATTTTCAACCTTCCTAGTAACGTTTTCTTCTAGGACAGTTCACGTTACTGTTGAGGTGAGCGGCAGCTCGAGCCACAGTATCTTCTAGTCAGACTCTTGGCTGCTTTGATGATGATGACCTCCCGTTGCCTCGCCCACAATACTGGTAAGTCAGAAATACAAGAGAATGTCCTTCAAGTCAACCCCATTCTATGGCTCGAACGACCAGAATCATGAAAAGTTATCGTATTCCCGACAGTGAAATAGTTCATCTACTATCACTTTCCCGCACCAATTTGTTTCCTCCACTTTTTGCTTTCCCTGTGTCCTCAGATCCAAAGCCTGAGCAAACGTTTCTGGGTGTACACGGGTAGGTTATACTTTTTGCGGTGGACAAAATCCTACGCCTCACTGCCCTCGATTGAGTAGTCTTAACTCGACAGATTGAGCGAAATGCGCCAGTCAAAATGACAGAGTGATTCGAATCCACCAGGTGCGATAGTACGACACTGTTGAGAGATTTTGTTATTCCACTGTTGAGCCAAGCTGGGTCATCATCATCAACACAGACAGCAATATATCAACGGTTCACACCGATGTGTAACTGCCACACAACCACGAAGAAGAAGAAACAAACCTTGTATAGGAAGAGAGAAGAAAAGAAAGGGAGAGGGGAGGAGACCGAACCACTAAAAACAGCTACGTCTATATTCAAACATACAACATCAAGGCGCCTACATCTTGTAAACAAACAACCGAGCTGTAAGTGAAAATAAAGTGTCATCAGCAAGACAGCTTCCTTACGGCTTTCACTGTCCCCGCATCGTTAAGTGCCAAGCGGGGTGGTGTTTACGGACCCGTTCAGATAAGCGTCTGGTCGTGCGGTAAACACAACTGGTTCCACAAAAACAAATGAATGAGTATACACAAAACGGGGCTGTGGAAACAAGCACTTCATCTTTTAGGCGTGGACACAAAACCGGATTGGACGTAAAGCTGAAACATAACTTAGCAGCGTAAAATGTTGTATTAACTGCACTTGTGAGCCTACGCGTAATAGTTTCGGCCAGCATATCGCTCTCGAAAGGTAATCCGATGTGTACAGTCCTTTTCTACTAGGTGCAGCTGGTCCCTTTTACTCCGTTGTTGCATAGCCCTGTCTATGAACTTTTTCGGGTGGCCATTTTGTATGAATAGTGTATGTATGAATGCCAATTCTTCAGTAATGGTGTCACCCGTGCAAATCCTTATGAATCTGCCTGTCAAATAGCTAATTAGACTCCTGTGCCAGGCTGGTAATATGTACATTCCATATCAGCCGCACGTCCCGTTTAATTTTGCGGAGTCCGAAAGTATTCAACCTATGTGAGACGCAGTATATCACAGGGCAGCAAACTTCTTTCAGTGCGAACTGGAAACTTAACATTAATACCAGTACCAAATAAGGCAATGTTTTGCGCTAATGCCTAACTGCCACAAAACCACGAAGAAAAAAGAGCCAGCCATATTAAAGAAGAATGGCAAGAGGGGGATTCAGTCGCAAAAAACAAACATGTATACAGTCAGACATTCAACATCAAAGTGCCTAACTCTTACAAACAGACAACCGTCATAAATAAGAATAAGATATCATCAACAGGATAGTTTCCTTACAGCTTTCAGTTTCGTGTGTCACTAAGTGCACTTCACACATAACTCGGCTAAACAACGGCAAAATTCACGCCACTGAATCCGATTGGTTGTTATCTCGTACAACATCTCCAACCACCGACTCTGTGCCTTGTGATGGCCCCAAATGGAAAGAGGAAATCTTTATTAAGTTTAATACTGAACAAGTCAACCATAAGAACGTGAAGATGCCAGTCAATATAAGAAAAACGCCACCACCCAACAGTGATAAGCCATGCGAAGCAAGACCTCGTGACAATGAAAATACAGAAGTTCATCTCAACCGCGTGATCTAGTAAAAAAACGGAATAACCTGCACTTAAAAAGCTACCACGTAAGTTATGTGCAAATAATGCATGTCACATGCGTGACAGTCCATATGCAGCTATAAGGTGGCTATAGGAATTATGAGAATGGAGTCCAGAATCTGCCTGGTTGAACGGCGGTCTAGAATGAATGACAGCGCAGAGAAGGGAATTTACCTGGCTCATCAAAATTCTATTCAAGAGTGACAGAATACCGGAAATGATAAGTTGAGGTGTTCCGCACACTACAATCGGGGTTGTTAGTGAGCCACCCCACGAAAAGAACGTTCTATTTGCGACGTGCTTCTTTACTTTAAGACAGACTGCAGCCAACGGCCGCGGTATTTATGGACCTAAAATTTTTTTGATTCAGTTGTCCGACGTGTCCTCAAGGGCCGCTTCCACTCAAGAGAAGTATCAATGAAAAACGTCAATCCGCTTAGGTCGTTGTATGTTCACGCCGAGTAAACAGTGCGCGTTCGTGAGCTGCCACCTGGAGTATTCTCCACTAAAAGGTGTCTCACTTCCTTTTTTCTCTCTACCTATTTGATGGATGATATACTGGAATGAGCACGCTGGGGTTCCAAAGATCTCTGAATGGAGTTTATATCAGGTGGCGAGCTGACTGACATTCAGCATGCGGATGACGCTATTTCATTTAGTTACTACGCAGACAGCATACAGAACATGCTGAACAAGTTAAATGACACGGCTGGTCCGTATCATATACACCTTGCACATTTAAAGCAAAGCGTTGTTACAAGAGTGGGCCGGTCCTGATATAACAGAATTTTGATCGTTTCACTTGTGTAAGTGGTGTCGTCCAATCCGCTTGGAATATAGCTGTCGTAATGTTCAAAAGGATACTGCAAGTAAGCAATATGGTGTTAAGTCTCATCACCCGTGGAGCCGCAAGTAAGTTCAAAAGTTGACTGCGTGTATACGCTCGGGTTTGTTTCATGGATCAGAAAACTCAGCAACTAACCACCGCCGTCTAGGTCAGTTATCTTGTACCGGACAGACCGACTGCACAGGCAACTCGACAATTCGCCGGTGAGTATCTAGCAAATCTGTGAGTTTACGACCGACAACCGACCTAATGGAAACGCCATCAAGCTGTCTACCGCAGAGTGCACTGTTCAGTGCGACTGCTCACGATCAGAACAAACCATAAGGCAGTCAGGTGATGTTGGTATTACGAGATACGACCACCCCGTGGAACAGGGTTGATAAACACTGACTTTCAGGATGGAGAGCTCGCAACCATCCAAACCACCGGCCGGGAACGTTATCGGGCACGGTAGTGTCAAAACTAGTGGCGAGCCTGTATTCGCACATTTGATTTCTTTTCGTGAAATTCCACTGCTTTCTTCCTCATGCTTTGTACTCCGTTTTTAACCTGTCGCTTCATGGATCATTGTCAGAAGCAACGACAATCGAAGACACACTATCCATGGGCGCAGCTCGAAACTGACAATGGTGATGATGACACACTGAAGCGACCTCTAAGAATGGCCTGTGTGTTGTAATATTGTTGTATAGCTTGACACTCCCTGATGAAGCATGTTTGTTTAGCCCAATCATGTACCTTAGTTCCACTCGTGTGAAAATTCTTCTTTTCTATTTCGTGTGCTATATTCAAAACGCTTACTGGTTGTACAATTTCTTCCTCGGTCGTGACAATTTATAGAGAACTGCGCTGGTTGCTGGATTCCGAATGATTGCCGTTGGGTAACTCATCGAACTCGGAATGAAACTTTGACGGAGTGTACCCAAAACACTACCCATTCAAGTAAGGCGGACTCTCCGAAATAGCCGTTGACAATAAATCACAACATTGCGATTTGAAATTCGCTGGTTTTCGCGTGAAAAAACGATATTCGCCTTTGAAAGATCATGTTTTCTCAGCGATTTGTTCACGGATTCGAGGTTAGAGGCTCAAGTCACCCGGATCCCGTCAGTTTGTCCGTTTCAATGTCAGTGTTCTCTGACACCGTTACTGTCGAAATGACTTGGCCACTCCATTAAACTGTTGGGTAGACCACGCAGGTACTGTGCAGTCGGGATAAGTGGAGAGAATGCGCCGACCACCTCACTGAACACGAAACGAAATCTTGTTAGACTAGTGATTTTACCTTGCGATTAGCACCTACAGTGATCCTAAAAATCGGTGGGACGTCTTGTTTTTAAGGATTGGTCTTCGGACTAACTGATGCTTGAAGGATATTGAAACAGATCAGCAGCCTGGATCGGGGTAATTTGGGCCTCCAGTCTCGGACTGGTGTGTTAAACTCGTTAAAAATGGATCAGAGGGCAGCTACGCGTATGGTTGTTGGGATGAGAGGCCTCTCCTATAGTCGCCGGCTAGAGTATCAGGGCATGTACCCTCAGAGTGGCAATCGACTCCGCGGTGACCTTATTGTGATACGCCGCATTTTCCGAGGTGACATGGGCGAGAACCTCAAAGCAGACTTTCTCCTTCGAAATGAGCATAGATTCTGGGGTCATTCTTTCACGATTTTCAAGCAGCGATCGGAGCGACTTCGACTATCTCGGCGAGACGTCAATAGCTTGAATGCGCTACTAGCACAAGTGGTGATAGCACCTAATGACGTGGCTTTTAAGCAGCGGCTTCTAGATATGCATATGGTAGCACGCTGGAAGAAAGAGGATAGTTAACGCCCTGCTTATGCCGGTGTCGAGACGCTCGGTGAAGAGGCTCACACAGTCGGCGGCTTCTGCCCTCTATTAGTGAACAATGTTACTTAAAATTACACCCCAAACAAGGAGTGGTTATAACTACATCAGAAAGGCATTTACTTCGCATAATTGACTATATATACACGCCACAATTTACAGCAATGTATCACTTTTATTACACAAACGGCGGAACAAACTTACAGAAGAAGAGAGCAAACGACAGCGGAACGCACTTTGAGTTTAATAAAATGTGATAAAAGCGACAAATGTAAACCAAAATAGTAAGCTACTGAGGAGATCGCATGCATGAATCATTCGAGCGAAATCACCTAAACGAAAGAATCAGTAACACTACCAAACGTGCGGATATCCGCAAAATGTACCCTGAAGGTCAACGCGTACGGGTGATGACTGCATGCGGTAACCTGATTGGCTGACAGCGATTCAGCGATTGATACATAACTGCGAGGTTTCACGGGTTTCACGGGTTTTTTGCAGATCCAGAAAAGTCCCCGACTTGTTATTGATCCGCTTCTGGGTGGCATGGAACGAGGGTTTTGGTCGGGGGAAATCTTACGTTGAGGAGGATCGTCGGAGCATGAGCACAGAGTTGTTGAGAGAATAGATGCAAAGAGGAAATGGTATGGTGCAAGGATCCAGTTGACTACATCAGACAATCGCAAACGCGAACATGCATTCTCCCACAAGACATACAACAGGACATACATACAGACACTCATCAGGCATAGTGCACAAACAGACACACCACAACATGCCAGCCATATTTATTTGTGTAGTTCCTTCTATACTGGTTGCCCTCCCTATCGGAAGTTGTTTGGAGGAGCGGGCGGGCTGAAAATATCTTAGGTAACCCTGAGATGTTCATCCAATCTTATTTTAAATACGTCGAGGGTCGGGGCTGAGACGACCTCTTCTGGCAGGTTGTTCCAGAAAGGGACTACTCGGAGTGCAAAGGAATAACGCCGGCAAAGCAAACGGTAGCGTTAATGCTTAAGACTAAAACTATTCCATCTTGAAATTAGATGTTCAGTTCTGGGTAGGATGGAAGAGCAAGGGTGATTGTAGTCGGTTAATATTTTGTAGGCTAGTATGGTGTCTCCTCTCATCCTTCGAAACTCTAGGTTAAATAGATTCAAACTCTGAGGCCTGCTATGATAACTCAAGTACCGAAGGCCCTTCACTTGCTTTGTAGCCCTGCGTTGAACTTGTTCAAGCATTAAAACATCCTTACGATGATAAGGGAAACAGGCTTGAATGTTTACTTCTAGTAAAGGGCGAACTAGGGTGGAATAAATGGGAATGAAGTTTGCCGGGGTTAGGCAGCCTAGGCTACGGTTGATAAATTTAGAGACATTAGTTGCCTTCCGTGCCATCATCTTGCAGTTAACGAATGGACTTAGATCCTGAGTGACAGTCGACCCTAAATCTTTTCCCTGTTCAGATACACAGAGTTTAACATTATCAAGGTGATATGAGATTGCACTGTTATGACGAAGCCTCAAGACTTTACACTTCGCCGCATTCAACGGTATTTTGATAAATCTACACCAGTTACACAATGTGTCAAGATCTGATTGTAGACTGGATTCATCGGAGGGCTCATGAATGACGCTCCAAAGCTTCGTGTCGTCTGCGTACAACAGAACGCTCGAAGACAAAAGCGACGGTATTTCATTAACGTATAGGATAAACGGCAACGTCCCTAGAATTGACCCTTGCGGTACCCCACACTGGGCATTTCTAACTGTTGAGTAAGTGCCATTGACTCGGACGGAGAAGGTGCGACCACTGAGATACGCTTTCAACCACCGTAGCAGTTTCCCTCCGATTCCGCACCATTGTAGTTTTGACAGCAATATACCGTGGTCAACCCTGTCGAAGGCTTTTGAGAAGTCTAGCAGGATAATGTCCACTCGGTTCCCAGAGTCAACTGCTTTGGTCCGTTGTTCCTGAGCAATTAAC
>JTDE01003130.1:40132-68781 GCA_014338405.1 Paragonimus skrjabini miyazakii | reverse complement strand
CAGGATGATCCCTGTGATGCTGAAAAGTCAGGACTCTTGAGAGTCTCTGATGTGCGGCTCGTCACCGCCGTGGGTGGGGCAGAGGGACCGGCACAAAAACAGCCTTGTATTTCGTCTGCGAGTTGTGCGACATCTAACAAGGAAGGCGACCTAGCAGCTATGAGAATAGCTTGTGTGTTCGACGGGAGACGATGTATCCGTAACCCCTTGAGGAGTGCCTCATCTATAGATGAAGGACCTGACAACTGTTGTATTTGAAGCAACAGATCTGACGGTCGCTTATCACCTAACCGCAGATCTCTAGATAATTGCTGTAGCCTCGACCTATCAGACGGTGTAATCCGTTTGATTACAGCTTTCTTGAGAGCTTCATACCTATGTTCAGTGGGTAAGTTCAGGAGGAGATCACGTACTTGCATTTTGACCTTTATAGGAAGGCGGGCCAAAAGTTGACTAAACTTTGCTTGATCTGCGGTCATACGCTGGTTGCAGAACTCCGCCTCTAAGTACATGAACCACAAGACGGGTTCCATGTCTAAAAACTGAAGAACAGTAATGGTGACAGCTCCAATTGTTGGCTTCTGTTCGTTGTCCCTGACAAAATAGAGTTGAAATGAAAGAAATATATTCACTCGATATAAAGATCAACGTAAAAGCTACGTGTATACATACGAACAAATAATGAAGCAAATGGTGAATAAATTCCCAGAAATAAAAACGGTTTACCGGGTTTACTAAATGTTGGGTTCACTAATTTGCTGCAATGAGGCGAGAGAAAATAAATTGCTGAAATAAATTAAGCGGCTTCACTAAATTGTAGTGAACCAAAACAGGTGCTTAAAAATAGATTAATAATCGGGCTCACCAAATTATAGAGGACTAGAACGTTTCTATCTAGGATCGTGCCTGTTCCCCACAATAGTTAAACCAGAAAACCAATTAGTGGACAATGACGTATATTGCAAGTAGACCGGGAAGGCAAGCTGTAAGCAAAGCACAACAGAAGCAAAGCGCGACAAACCAGTAGCTAGCGACCGGAAACTGCAAACGTTAATTGTGACCTTGGGCGGTCGAACAAACGAGAAAATGTGCAGACATGCAATCAAGCAATATGAATAGCATCAGCGGTCAAAATAAATAGCATGATAGTTTGAATACGTGGCAAACCAAGAGTGTCTCTACACAACCAAGACGATTATGCCTAGAGGTATAGGGGGCAGGGGTTGGTGTTGCGGGAGTTACAGGGTGTTCCGGGGACGGAACGCTTTTGCTGGCACTGCAGGGCGAGGTGTGCCCTGGGATGTGTTGCGGAGGATTGTGCCCTTAACTATGTGAGAGATACGGGTTAGATTTTGAGAGAGCTATTTCGACAAAAATGTTCTTTCCCAGGGTCGGTGGCTTGTACGGCAGTTATAGCTCCCAAGTCAACGCCATTGTCAGCAGATGCGCTGAGGTTGTGGACGGGTGAAAGCGCATCCGCGAAAGTGTTTTCGGTACCTGAGACATGTCGTATATCAGTTGTAAACTGAGAGATATAGTCCAGGTGCCTAACTTCCCTTGGGGAATGCCTGTCAGATGAAGTGTTTAATGAATAAATTAACGGTTTGTGATCAGCGTAAACCGTGAAGGTCCTGCCTTCTACCGAATGCCGGAAGTGGCGGATGCCTAAATAGATTGCCAGTAACTCTCTACCAAACGTGCTGTAGCGAGATTAGGCGGGTTGTAAACGCTTAGAGAAGAAAGCTAATTGCTGTAACACAACACCAACAGCTGTGTCGGAAGCGTCGGTTACTATTGACAGTGGTGCGTTCGGATCAGAATGAGCAAGGAGAGCTAAGTCGGCGACCGCACCCTTGAGCTCAGTGAACGCAGTGCGTGCAGCCTCGGTGAACTGGAATTTGCGTTCACTTCCACGGTGAAGATCCGTCATTGGCCGCATTGTATGCGCACAACGAGGTATGAAACGTCGGTAGTAGTTGACCAGACAACTAAAACAACGGAGTTGTTTAAAGGAACTTGGTCCTGGATATTCACGGATGGCTTCTACCTTATCCGTGAGTGCGGCGATCCCACTTTCTGAGATCTTGTGACTCAGAAACTCTATCGTGGTCTTACCTAATTCGCACTTGGTACAATTAACTGTGACGCCGTGTTGAGTCAAACGTTCCAATAGGATGGGAAGATGCGTAAGGTATTCTTCCTGCGAAGTGCTAGCAACTAAAATATCATCCAGATCAGGGTAAACAAAGTCCAAACCGCGAGCCACTTCATGAATGAAGCGTTGGAACGTTTGAGCTGTGTTGCCCAAACCAAATGGCATTCGGAGAAACTCGAAATGACCAAAAGTAGTTATTACTGCGGTTTTGGGTATATCGTCTTTGGCTACCGGAATCTGGTGATAAGCTCGTACTGAGTTTATCTTGCTGAAGGTGGTTTTCCATATAAGCAAGTGCATTTGCGGGATTGGGTATTTGTCAGGGGTAGTTGCTCTGTTGAGTCCGCGGTAATCACCGCATGGGCGCCAATCACCTGACTTCTTAGGGACCATATTCAGCGGTGAGGCTCATGGACTCTCGAAAAGGCGTATTATTCCGAGTTCGAGCAAGTGAGGTTCAGAGTAGACTTTGTGATGATTTCTCAACTCCATGTCCAAATGTGTCATCCAGACGTACGGGCACGCGCCTCAATGCTGCATGGTTAATATCCGAAACAACATAGTAGACAAAAAACTGCTATCAAGATGAGTTTTGTTGGAAAGAAATTAGCAATGTCAGCTACGGCTACATGTTGGATCTAAATGAGTGAGGTCTGCTTTATGTTGATAGTGTGCGTACTTGGGTAGCTCGCTAACCGAAACTCTAGCAGCCACTGGTTTTAGGATGTGCAACCTGCTCTTGGACTCTTAAAGTAATTGTTCGAGAGTTGTCCTCACTCGGTTCGACACAATCAAGAACGGACTCTGAAGCGTGAGTTTGCCGGGAATTTTGGCCCCAGTCCTGCAGTATCTAAGGCATCTGAGAATCATCCAACTAGTAGTAGATCGATTAAATACCAACTGAGAGGATGAGGCTAGGTAGCGACCTGAAAGTATTCTGTTACTTTGCGTAGGACGTGCAAAATCACTCTTCCATATTGTGTCATTACGTAAGTTCGTTTGACCTATGCTTGACGTATTGTGACTACGTACGCCTGTTCGCAGATTCAAGCTAATGATGTCATGTAGCATTTATACCTCTCGACTTTCAGTGTAGTCTGAGTATTGCCGTCTTAATTTTCCCAGCGTACTTTGCGTATAGATGAAGGTTGGTGTCAGCTGAGGCCAATTGTACCGTTCGCGCAATATCCACTTCATTTCTGAGCTATTTGTAATTCGCCTCTGATTTTGATTTACGCATAAACGGGGTCACAGTTTGAGTGCAATTGTCCGAACCTGGTTTGTTTGTTAACTTTCTTCTGGAAAATTTTATGTTTCGGTACTGATACCTTATTTTAGTGTGTACGCTTACCAAAGTAACACTTTATCAGGTATACGCAACAATACCAGACGCGAAATAGAAGTACCGATAACTACAGGAGATCGAAAATATATTATGCGATATTTACAACAGGTCTCGATTAGCGCTAAACGACATCGATACGCAAAGGTAGCTAGAGAGGTTAAGGATCCGACCGTCCAGCGCGCGAGCAAGCCGGAAGAGTGTATATGGCACGATTGACACGCATAGGCAAACAAGCATGCAAACAAACAAACGCGGTCGTATGCACCAAGCAGACGGCAGACAGAGATCCTATGTACAATGTGAGCCAAGGTCTCGGGAAGGATTTTACACATCGTACAACAGGCAGACCGGGGTTATCTGCAAGTCACTACACCATATATATCAACGTTTGAGTAAACGTTATCAGTTTTCAGGTTTGAAAAGAACAATATTTCAAAACCAGGTAAGTTGTTTTATTTTTATTAAAGGAACGCGAAACAACATATATAAACAACTCACATGAGAAAATGTAGAAACTTGATATATGCAGTTGTAAAAATCGATTCAAAATATTCCTGCTCCGACTAAGTTCGACTGACATCTAGGAAAACGTCAAACTGATCCTCTTCATACACTCTTTCGCTGTGTATTTTTGTCGCAAACGCAGCAAAGAAACCGAACAGAGCAAAGACAAAAGTGAACGCCAGAACAGTCCACAGATGTACGGTGTGCGCCTGTTTTAAAGTTTCCCGCTACAAACAAAATTGGAACGAATATTTACGATTGAAACATATCACAACGCGAGGTGTCGTGTCTAAAGTGATATAGTAATTTGTTAAACTTCCACACAAAACTCAACAAGAAGAGCAGATCCACCTCAACCTGTTGGGACTTTTTTACTGCAAGGCTTCGTAGAAGAGAATATCAGTCAAATATTTATGCATTACACAGCTGATAAACTTTTTCGAATGTATGTAATTGCCTACAAGGATCTGATCAAAGACAGTGAGGTATTTATATTTCGGGAGCAACGTACCACTTGCTTCTGTATTCGAGACCTTTTCAAGGCCCGTTTGCCCATTGCAAGATACAAATGTCTGTCACAAGGCCTCGGTCGACATGCGCGTCTTTCATATTGTCGCCACGATTCACCATCCTCAATTCTCAATCCCATATCAGCTGAACGTTCTAGCATCTCCTGTCGACAGTCAGACGACTGACCGATACAATCCCGATACCTTGTCCGTTGTCTCACACCCCATCTGGAAGTGCTTTCACTGGACGGAACCATTTCACTAACAGCAGTAGGGGGCAGCTGTCGGAATGAGGTTTGGCATGTTGGTTCACAGTGGGACCACGGGGACCATGGAGTCCAACCGTTGAGAACCAACGGATGTCCACACGTCTCGCCAGTCCAGCCGGCGTTGCACAAACAGCGTGCCACCAAAGCCGGGGTTCGACCAATCCACTGAAATGGTTCACGGTCTCGTTTTCCTTCCATTTCCAATGTAGCACCCGCATCAGACTGCATTGGAGGATACGACATAAAACAAAGTTATCGAATGAAGTTGTGCAACAATACAGTGCATAAATATTCCGTTGAAGCGTTCAGAAAGCTTCCCCCAGTAGTCGGCTTTCTTTTGTTGTACTCACTAAAACAGGTGTCTCACACGGAGTACATACTGTCCCAACATAAGCTGGTGATTTCCTAATTTGAGAAAGACAATTTAGCATGTAGATAAAGCTTTGAATTATGGCCATCATAGGAAGGATTTTTGGCTGAAGCGTAACTGAAGCGATCCTGGTTATAGACTGGGGTCTGCAACTCACGATCAGAAAAAATTCTCGTGTCAGCCAACTGGCTGGTTTCTAACTGATAGTTGGAGTGGCAAGCTGAATTTCAAGCATTTGACATAGGCTTACATAATAAGTTAGCCATGCAGATCAGTAATGTGGGATGAACTTACCGGGTTAGTCAGGCTCTAATTCATCTCCTGACACAACATCCATGTTCACACGATCACAGACAAGCGGTTTTTAAAGCCTATCAGTCTCTACACACAGTCTTGTTATTTGGTGGGATTAACACAGGGTTATTAACCTTTGGAACAGTCTTCCTCCTGAGGTCGTTAGCTCCGATTCTAGCCAACGTTTTAAAACGGCACTTGACTCTCATTTTCAAAAATTTTTATTATGTGAGCAATCTGACTTTGATTTTGGTATTTAATGTAATCTCCAAGAGCGGTGCTACACCTTGTTTTCAATGACTGTCTTACAGATAAACAGACGCCCGCTTGACGCTGAGCAAGAAAAACTGACTGGATCCGGGACCCTTGGGCCTCTGCCTCGAACCCGTGTATCAATCGCTGAATCGCTGAATCACCCTGGAAAGTCATTTATGCCTACGCATATTGGCTGAACGAAACCCAATGAGGTTAGAGTGGGTTGCAAATAAAATAAAGCCAACTGAGATGCAGTACAACAATCTGTTGTGATCAGAATTTCATACAGGTGTTTTGTTATTATTAGATTTGAACGCCTGATCACACCTTTTACAATTAGACAGACTTCCTAACTAACCCCTGTTGAGTGGAGGCGATAGGTTCAAGATTTGCTCGTCAATAATGAATATATTTATAGTAAAACTCCGGTCAACCATCTCAAGAGGTAGCCACGTTGATCACTCTGTCACTGACATCATCATGGGCATGATCGAATTATCACATCAGAATGCCCAATCATTTTGGCCTATGAACATTGATTCGTTGTCCCGATTGTCACTATAGGAGACACAGCAACCATCATGTGACCTTCAGCCAGTTGGGAAGCCAATCTGAATACGAAAGCTGCTCTCGGTTATAAGTATTGCTCAAGATACCTCGACCGACTATCATAGCACTTATCACCATTTGCTGGAATTTGACGATAAACGTCTTCTTGCATCTGAGAGTTGTAAAAGCCTGGTAGTCCACAGGAGAAAAAAGAGAGTGATGTTGTGGTAATCAAACTGGTGAGACTAATGACAAGAAGTGAACTACCTTAAGCTCTGACGAAGAAGAAGCATGAGACCGGCTGCGGACACAACTACCACTTCCTCGTACTTCCGTTACAAGCACTTTTATAAGTGGTAGTGCTTGGAGCGACTGGTTAGGGCATATCAGAAGGGTAGGTAAATATCACTCCGTATTCCACTGGTGCGTTGGTTGCGGAGGGCTCGCCTGTTTGAAGGTTAGCCGACTAATGACAGTGAAGTAATCAGGACACTCCCAGTTAGGTGTAATCGTATCACTCCAATCGATGGACACATGACCATCTCATTTTCGAACTGATAGCGACCAACGCAAGTGTTCAGCAGAACTCCTGTCAAAAAACTAAAGATAAACGAGTGTAACAAATCCAACTCACTAATGCGCACTTAGATGATGTGCTGAATTTGGCTCCATTCTGATTGTCGCCGAATACTGACGGACGTTTGCGTGATAAACAACAGCAAAATCCACCGCAATTCTTTGAACTTATGGTTTAATGATCACAATGTTTCAACGATTTGAATAGCCCCATGAGTTCATTAGAAGTAAAAAGGTGTTTTGGCGAACAGTCTGTTTTCGGTTATTCATCATCGGGCCGATTTTGTCACCTAATTGCCCTCCAATTCACAATCTCGTGATGTAATTTTGTGACTAATTGCTTTTGATTTTGATCACAATGTTGTCAATAAAATCAATATTATATTCAGCTTATTACATTTTATTCACACTACGAACATCTCTAGCTTTGATTAAACGTAGTCAGTTGTCCACTCGTTTATGTGGCATATGACCTTTGTTCGGAAGAAAGCTGACGATTCCTAGCTGATACAAGCAAATAAAGATGCAATCTATCTACATTGTGAGCACAGCCATTTTCGACAGCAGTCAAAAGAAGTTATGCAGATTGATTATCTGCCCAGGTTGATTTGCAAGGGTGAACAACAAGGTCGATAAACATACGTCGCTTACAGTTGTGTTCATCTTCATTCTACAGTGAGGACCAAATGGGCTCGAACAGCTATCTGGCTTGAACTTCACCTTTGAGACTGCTAAAGAAAAGGCGACTGATTTTAATCAAGTCTAATCCTCCTTGTAATTGTGGTTAACGTACATATGAATTATTTGAAGTAGTGGGCCAGTCGACCTCATAAACACCCAATGTATATGGAAGTGCACCAACTTTATTGTTGTTTATAGTTTGCAAACTGCCTGCATGGACTTTTCGGACAGAATATGACAGCATAACCATGTAAAAGGTATCAACAAACATGCTGTTCTTTCTGCAGCGCTTCTCAGCTCTATATCCGATTGACCATATCTGGAAACAATTTAAGAGTAAAGCACACTAGCAATGAGACTTTCAAAATCTGCACCAGCCGTAGGACCTACTGATTAATTTAGAGAACAGACCTCAAATCAAAAAACTCGTTTTCACCTTGAACATAAAAATGAAAATTGTTATTGCAGCCCAGTAGGAAATGATCCAAAGTTGAACGAAGAAAGTTATTTGTTATCTTTTTAAAAGAAACAAGTTGTGGTCAAGGTACATACAGTTTACATTCAAAAACGATGGGGCCATGCTTTTGTCAGGCAGTGCAATTCCCAAAACTGTTCGTCTCAGTTGTACTAAAAATAGTGTGTAAAAACCGAATATTACGTAGCATTTAAACTTACCAGAACACAAGTTCCGTGCATACAGGCTTTGACTGAGCACGGGTCCACTTCACGCAGACAATTGTCCAGCAATCGACCGGGAGGAAATTGGTCAGCAGGAATGCGACCATATTTTTTTGTACATTCACAGGTATATCGGTCTGTCAGTCTATCCGGAATGCACAGATTACCCTCGTTCACTGAGCAAGCCACGTTCCCAGGCAGCGCTTCGCCAATTGACATAGAACATGGATCCTTTTGCTACCGGGGAAATATGGTACTTATCAGAACGTATAGCGATAACAAAATTCAGCCAAACTAGACAAAATTGGACTGCACTACAACGAACTTTTGATAGGAGCTCTTGTCCATGCAAAACATAACCACGCAGTTTGACTTAACCGTGGTAATTAGAAAGATTTATTGCATGTAAGTAGTGGCTGGTTAAAAGAGGAATACTTTGAAACAGTTTTAGATCTTCGGATGAAGTTCGTCACGTTTTTCCAACAATCAGTGGACGTTAACTGGTTGATCGTATGAAATGTAGGCCGTACTGGATAACATATAGACAGCAAGCAGTGATTCATGCATTTATTACTTAAATGGGGAAGTTATAGTAGTACAGCTTTAAGTAACAAACCATAAAGTACATAGTGGCCTTGTACGTTTGTGTTTTTTAAAGAATAAAACCAAAATATTTAATCCTGTGCGGTGAACCCTACTGGAGCGAGTCACTCCTCGAGATGAAAAGTTCAATTTGGCTCAGCAAGGTAAGTGCCGCTTCTACGTAGAGAATGTTAAGATGAAGATGTCTTGTATAGACAAAGATTATCGTACGCAATCATGTACATCGAAACACTAAACTGATGAGGTCACATACATCAGTCCTTGTACCGTCTATTCTTGCTTGGAATGTATGGATAATTGCAAAACTAGTGTTTAGTCTAAGCTAAAACACCAACCAAGAGGATCGTATGCTCAACCGTACCTGTTCATGGCAGTGTATCACGAGTAACTCTACGAAGATATCATTTCCATCTTTTAAAGACGTAAACACTGGAAAAAATATGCGGCCGTCCTATCTTTACCAATACTCTACGTCGCTTGTTTAGGAAGGAGCTAACTTTGAAAAATCCAGGATTTTAGATTGACCCAAAGCAGAGACAGAATCAACATGTCTCCAAGTGGTCAACTGTCCGCCAACTAAGCTATGAAGTCATGCCGGGAGTTTAAAATTCTCCCGCTTGAACTTGTTGCGTAAGGGCACTCTTTCTACCAGTGAGTGGAGGCCAGTCAGAAACCAGATTTTCCACAAATGAGTCTCTTTTAAACTCTTCTTCCTATCGCCAAGGCGACAGCAATAACACTTTATAACAACCAAATAAATCATGCTAGAAAGCTGAAGGCCGAATTTGGTGTGAATGACTGTACAGACGACGAATTAGCACAAAAATATGTTTTGGAACGGCCGAATTATACGGTCACCCCGTATGTCATGCGTAAACATAGAGTTAATTAGTATGAAAAACTGTGACATTTCAGCATACCGAATGGACACATTTCAGACCAGGGGACCTGGAACTTTGGATTCGTACGGGTCAGCATCTTTGCACAACCGACACGACAGTGTGCCCCACCGACTTTATATCAGATTGAGTACAGGACTGCATGCCAACAAGCCCAGTCCTTAGGAGGTAGGCTTGCCCTAATGATATATGATGTCAGTTGGATCAATGTTTTGTTGAAACATTACACTACCAAGCCAGACTGACAACGGGGATAACATAAGGTTTTCCAACTTCTGAATACAAAGTCTTGCTTGCCAACCAAACAGACGGCTGACTGTCACTAAAAACTGAAAATGTCTCCCATACGGCCAGCGAAGGCTAGTATACCAGGTGAGACAGACGATCATGAAAACGGTCTTTCCATACATAAAGCCCATCTGAACTATTTTTCATAACCACTGAAGCAAATTAACTATCAGCAAACAGTCCTAGAAGCATACATTTCAGACTACAACGGACAAATCTGTACCTGCCACTGATTAAGCAAAATGTTTTCACCCCTTTTCTCATACTCGAGTTACGCGGTTTTTGATTAGTCTTCTGGACAGTTATTCCCTAGACTTTGTAATTAACCGTTGATTCCAACTGTGAACCAAGTCATTTTGCGCTGAACATAAGTCTTGATCAGATTGCTCATCGTCTCGATCGCTTTGCCTACGATGTAGACCATGGTTTCTCGAACAACACACGATCGTATCTCTATTTAACGCTGGAGCTTTTCGACAATCGTTCGCTTGCTAAAATGAATCCATTCGGACTCTAAAATCTTCCCCAATTCCAACTCCTTTTGTCATGACAGGGAATGAATAAACGTGAAATGAACTGCAAGTCAAATGAGACTTAGACACACTGCATACCCAAACCAGCAGCAAGCGGTCGACAAATGTTCTCTTGACTAGGTAATGGCTCAAATCCTGTTCTTAGGGTACCTGACCACTAAGTGACTGACTAACGTAACGTCAGCTTGAGTGTACAATCGAAATCTTAGATGACCGTATATGGATGTCGCGGTCATTCTTCATATTTTTAAATTCAATCCATTTTCTATAAAAGCTGCTTTAAAAACATTTAACCTATCGCTTTCAAACAAAGTGTTAATTTACACTGGGAAAAGAATACCGTCGATCTGTCAATAAGGACAATGTTGACAAAAATGGGGTGGCTATAAAATGCTGTTACCTACATGCGTTTGTAGCCCTAATTACGTTACCTTGTTGCAGTAAGTCCCATAATATTGTGGCTTGCAGATACAACGCATTACGTAGTGACTTGAGCTTATTGTTCGGTCGAATGGGTCGCCTGGCAAATTGACTTCCACCCAAGTCACATGACTGGTTCCATATGCGCTACATCCTAGGTTCGCAGTGCTTAGAGGGAAAGCACACGTCTTCGAATGTGGCAACCATTTGGCTCCTTGCATGCATTCGCACATAAACCCTTGTTGATGCGTCACCGGTCCTGGTAAGTTGTTAGATAAAGTTGATTTCAAGATGAAAAACTGTTACAAATTTAGAACATATGTAATACTAACATATATGACTATAAAAAAGAGCTAGAGGCACTTTCGACAATCGTACGTGTACATATGGAGAGAATGTTAGATTCATCTGGCCCGTAATTCTAGTGGCGAGAATAACAGATATGAAAAGAAATGAGTCTAAATAACATTGTTTGTGAGCGCCCAATTGACTGAATGGACGTGGTGGTCCATTTCACTATCACTTAACAGTGGTGACGCCCACCAAGGTCGGAAACAGAAATGTTGTGACAGCATTCCTTTGCTCACTAAGAAACTGACATTCTGCAAATCTGTTTGTTCTTACTTGCACCCATCGGATACATTGACAGATGGAACTATATTCCACCTGAGGATCACCGTTATGTGAACCAACGCCCCTGTCTATCACATTGCTGGTCTTACGAATATAGTCTCAAAACACAAAAAAGTTATTGACTCAATACAAATGCAACTAAAAAGTCTACAGTGATCCAAGGTTATAAATAGTCCATCAGGGAAGCCGTATATTTCCTGGTTCAGGCAGAGTAAGACGGAACAATGACGGTTTACTCGGATTAAACTGGTCCTGTGCATAAGTAATTTGTAGTTGGCAAAATACTTAACGCGCAACCGAGTGAACTATTTAAAACATTGAGTTCCTTTGAGCCGTTTGAATAAAACAGTCAGTCGCAAATTACGGTGCGAATTCCTTTCGCAACAAAGCTTGTCTTATTCATTCAAACGACTGAGTTGTTTCTACTCGCGATAAAAAGCAGTCATTGTAACTATCAACTTTCTCACAGTTGCGAAAGCACTCATATTAGTAGAACAGAAAATAAAACGATTGAAACCAGAACCAAAGAATATATCCAAAGTGTCCGAGTGATGCTTTGACTCATCTGCGAGTGAGTGACACTCACTAAAGGCGAAACGCCGATTCATCTGTTGTAAGGTGATTGCCGTCCGCAGGTCGCAGTGTCAACGTTTCATATTCGTTCACTGTCTTGATCACTGTTCACAAATCACAAATTCTCAAGTATGTCGAAGCCTTGTTGATTAACCCTTGTCAGCCGGTTCTATTGTAACGAAAGGCCGTTCCATAAAATAAGAGCCTTAGTATCCAACTCGCACGTACCCACGCCACGCGTGCGCTCACCACTACCAACCGAAATTACGGTTAACGGTGCAGCGAGATTTGCATGTAAACATCGTGTGTTTGGTTTACGCTTTCCGTCTTGAATTTTTCTTTATTATTTCTCATCCGTTAATCAGATTTTGTTCAAAGACCACCCGTTCGATCGCTCGTATTGTTCACAATCCACTCGCTGTGGTCTTTGGCCATACCTCATCATTGCGCCAAGATTTCCCACAGTGTTGAGATAATCGCGCCTCCGACTTGGTCATCCATTGCACTGTGTGCACAAAAACGACTGATTGCCAATCTGCTTGCTGTGGGTTTACCCGTAAGTATCAGTAATGATCCAAGGCGATCTATACTTTTAATTTTCTCATTTAAGTCTTGTTGTCTTCGGTTTTCATGCCAATCACACGTTTACGACTGAACAGAGTGTACGAAATGAATTCATATCGCAGATTTTTTAATGATTTTTTATTCAAGTGAGATCCGTTTGCAACTAAAAATTCGCTACGCGCCGCTGCAGATGACTAAATGCAACAGTACCATGTAATCAGAGGAGAGCTCGAGAGAGCATACACTAGTTCGCTACCGAGTACGTTACGCACAGCAAGTTTGAGACAAGTGTGAGGGAATGGTATGCATACACATCATGGACGAGCCCTAACAAAATTGAATCTCGAGCATAGCACCTTCATTCGAAAGGGGATGACGAAACACTCTACAGGAATTTGATAAATATGATAATCTGAGTGACTTTCAGTTTATGTAAGTGAAGGACCCCTACTGTTGTCAGCTAGGAACGTGGATCGTTCAAGGATGATTTATTCAGAAAGCCAATACATGGGTTATGCGCCTCAACATGACTACAAACAAAAGCACACATCTGCGTAAGACGATGGTTTCAGAACGTCATGGTTGCTACGAACGCCAATGTTCAGTTCCCCTATGTACCAAGAACTATTTCATGCCACGCTGCACTCCAATGCTTCTCGTATTTTTCTCGCGGCTACTTCAATATCAAAATCCAAGTTCCTGCTTCACTACTGAATAGTAGTGATGTGAATAGTATAGTGCGATCGCTCGTCCTCATTACACTACTATTCATCCGTAAACTAATGATCATCTGTAACAGTAGGAATTCGGTCACAGCATCTCGCTTTTTAACAAAGCAAGTTAATCGAATGGCATAATCATACTTTCTGGACTTGACACATAATCAACTGATTGGGTGGTAAACACGATTACATCTGCAAAGAACATATGTGTGTGAAGTGGTCAGGGAAATTGGGTGCGTGAGCGTTAATGAGAATGTCCTAGGCAATGTCAGTGAGTAGTTTGTATTACTAATGAGTAGTGTGGTCTCATCTAAAATCACAAATCTGCCACACTACTCATTAGTAATACAATTTCTATGCTCAACAGTGGTGTTGGTGGATTCCAGCGTGAACTGTTCGAGAAATCCTGCCTGGGCAGTCGATCCCCTGGATCACTTGGTGGATTCCATATGAGACAGTGGGACGGGTGGGTAACCGAGTCCTAATGTGAAATTTCCGAGCTCCTAGCGTGGCTTCGTAGCTCATCTGGTAGAGCGCTTGCCGCGTTGAGGCATGGTGTTTCTGTCGCTGGTTCGAATCTAGCCGAAGCCCTAACTTTTCACAATCAGTTAATTTCAATTTGAATATCATTCACATTTGATCGCTGTTTTCGGATTTAGATAGACTTTCCAGCCAGCCCCTTTCGAAAAGAAGCACCAGACTCGGGTTTTGCTTTTGTTAGAGGTTGTCACTAGTGCATACCCTTTCCACAGCTGGGGTTAGAACACCGGACACGCTTTCATGAGGTAACCGTGTTCCCCACTGCGCCATTGATCTCCCATTAGGCATGAGATCGGAGGTTTCGACCTGTCTGAGAGGTCCTAATCGCAGAGTTATCGATTGGAGTTAACAGACAGTAACCGTGTCTACTATCGAAACGATCGGACAACCTGATCATTACTCACAAACGAAAGTGGTTGAGCGTCCACATGTGATAATTCGGTCGTACTTAATGTGAGGTCAGTGTTGCAGTAGTCAACTGGGTTATCTCATGAAAGCGTGGCCGGAGTTCTAGTCCCGATCGTGGCAAGGATAAACGCTACTGACAAGCTCTAATCAGAGAAAAGCTTGTGTCTAGTGCTTCTTTTCGAAATAGGCTGGCTGAAAAGTCTATCTGCATACGAAAGCTGCGATCAAACGTGAATGATGTTCAACGTGAAGGCGTATTCGGTTAACATCGTAGTCCATCACTGTTCATAGTTGGTTCTGTGAACCAAAATTCTCTTTCATGCATCAAAAACGACGGAATAGACTTGTGCTCCGTATACGTAAGGTAAACTTCCGTGCAGCCTTTTATGATATTTGTTAAATGCAAATATAAGCGTGAGCTCTTCTTCCTCTATTTGGCCACAGTTCTTTTCAGTCAAATTTATTGTGTATGAAACATTTGAAACTATTTCTTTGTGTGAATGACTGAAAAGTTTGTACGGGACAAATGCTTCAATGACGTACTGTGATGCAACTGCCGGAACAATTAATTCTAACTTTGGCACTGGTTAATAAAGCAAAAATTTACTTGAAACCTACTACTGAAACTAACTAACTTCTGACCATAGGCGAAAGAATCCTTCAGGTTTAACTAATTCAGCATTACATGGACACTATATATATGTGGCATAGAATTATTGTAACGGTTCATTAGACGTAGGAACGATTGGGTGAGAGTCTTATCTGTCAGCTGAGTATTTCTTTTATAGATTTTGTCCCTTCCTGATCAATAATAAGGTCTAGGTATCGAATAGTTTTCATTCAGAAGGAATATTTGTCAGGCTTAACATGGAAACTGAACTCTTTAGGACGTTCAGAAACCAATGTAAGACGGGATTTATGATTGTCACCCGTAGCACTAGCAGTGCTAAAGTCGTTCGCTTAAACCTTCAAGCATGTTAAACCTCCTAGCATCATGTCTGTGATTTGCAGTTGTAGTAACACAGTCCACGACATGTGTTGATATTTAAAGACCATTTAGTGCGTGTATCAATTACCACTTATGAATAGGCTTCCAAAAATAACCATCTTTGCAAAGATCCTGTAGCCGCCTAACTACG
Source organism: Paragonimus skrjabini miyazakii (assembly GCA_014338405.1). Lineage (NCBI taxonomy): Eukaryota > Metazoa > Platyhelminthes > Trematoda > Plagiorchiida > Troglotrematidae > Paragonimus > Paragonimus skrjabini miyazakii. The sequence goes on along the minus strand of JTDE01003130.1, from coordinate 53,274 downwards.
CATAAGGACCCTGAGTAGCAGACAGTGAATATTAAAGAGTCTATGATGCTTCGTACGTACTAGCTGAAATACCACCGCATGTTCGTAGCGAATCGTTTGCCTTTTTGATTACCCATATTTTTGTGGACCGGATCGATTAATCTGTTGAGTGGATTAATCTTATTCGAACAAGTCGATCCAGTTCATTTCCCGACGGAGCGTTAGCTACATACAGAGCCGGTTTATTGAGACGGAAAACTGATTTTTCACCTTTGTCTGTGTGCACCGACCAAGACCATCTTCAAAATGGTCGCAATAATGACCTTACAGTTTTCAGACCACCTTTGTATATACATCCAAATCTACAAATGACCTTAATTTTTGATGGGAGGGTATAATTTTTGCAACTAGACAGAGTAGACCATACACTGAATTCAAAAGCGTATCGAATAAACCCAGTTTATAAATCTAGCCTATGACTTAAAACTCCAGCCTCAAGTTCTTTACAGTGTGACTGATACCAGTAACAAAAAACTACCCAGTTGAAACTTACACTTCAACGGTCTCTCAAATGAACATTGTATACCAAGGACGTTCCGCACTGTATGGGTGACTTGTATGTATGACGGTCTTTGTGAACAATCTTATATTTTCCGTGCGGCAAATGCAATCACAGAGATCTTATCCACTTACAGGCGTACTTTCGTACCGTTCAGAAAAGTGTCAATATACTTCTCGTTACTTGAAATGTCATCGTCGAAGGCAACGTTGAAGCGATTGCATGATAGGTTAGTGTTTCCCTGGACTCTCGTAAACGCCTAAATGAACGTGCTCTGTTATTGAAGTAGTTCAAACCTTGAAATATATCACTCGACACGTTGGAAAAGGCAGTGTTCATGGCATCAAGAATCACCGAGTAATGTGACATATTTGATAAGCTGAATGAGCAGTTTCTTCAGTTTCACAGTAATAAGGGGTCCAATTTTCTATTAGCCTAGCGTACGATTAACCAGTTTTAGTCAGCTGAACAGGGAACGTCTCGATTCAAGCACCTCGTAGTCTTATTCCTTCCGTCTTACATTTGATACGTCTTGCTTGAGTGAAGTCACAAGTGATTTGGTAAAAGCCATCTGTGGTGAGTGTTCTACACTGGCGTCCTATAGCTTCGTTCACTGTAACAGGCTAATCCGGAAATGTATAATACCTACCGTGTGCACCCAGCAGGACGAAACGAACTGACCATATTGGGGCCCATTGCTTTTCAATGATGTATCCAAACCTCGATAACAAGGCTATTCAATCAATAATGTGGTCACTTTCTACCTAATTCAAGAATGCCTTACAACAACCACTGCGACGTTTTGGCTCATAAATGATGGCGTCAACATAAAGTTGACTATAATCAATCCTGCAATTCATTTCATTCACCGTGCATGTCACCAGTCAGTTTTAATCCCGTTCATATGCTTAAATGATACTTATCCATGTTTCCAGTGTGAGACGAGAATAACTTGGTCTGTCATTCATTATGTCATCTATGTACAATGCACTGAAAATGACCCAATTCCTTTACCCATTCTAGACAGAGGATTTTTGTGAACTAAATATTCATTCTATTAACTTGTGACCAAACCAGTTAAATAAATTCTAGCAAAACAATTAAGACAAGACATATGGAAAATGAGAGTAATTCGTATTGATTCGACAGTATTTCATTCACAGTAACTGGCGCTGGTGGCACATACTATTGTATGCATATAAGCAAATATTTCATCATTGTATAACAATCTAATAGGATGTAATTTTTCCATTGATTCTAGGAATAAGCGATCTTTGTTATTGTGCTTTTACGTGTGACCAGCGTGGACCGTCTTTTATTTATCCAACCATAATTCCACTATTTCCATGGTAGTTGTCGGTCGACGTCCACTCAGAAAGTTAGTGATGAGGACTACCTGCTCTAGGTACATCAGTGTAATATCTGCTGACTTCAGTTCCTTTTAAAAGTAGTGCTTGAATTGATTACTTGTACTCCGCAAAGTTAGGCATGAATAATTCAGCAAAATCAATTCTACTTTGTCGACATTCATCGGTTCATTCATTCGGATAGTATCACCAACTGACCAACATTCAGAAGCTAACTTGTGTAAAATCTGAATTTAACAATCGGACAGGCACTACCCTTTCGAGGAACGCGCCTACAGATCGCCAACCGAAGATGACGTCAACAGGGTGTTGCAGTCTGCAGCATGCGTCCAGTGCCGGAAGGAAAAATATCGGACGTTGAATGTCAGTCGACGCGGTCCGTCACAGTAGTCGACAAATATTCTGACTAAACTGGCTTAAGTCCAGAGTCACGTCGCACACGTCATTCCTCCTCACCCACCATAATAAAGTGCTGCCGTTCCTCGGACATTCGTTTGTGCATGTGCGTGTTTGCGCGGTTAAACATCTCACCCCGACAGACGGTCTGTGTACTGCAGTCATGTGTGAATTTTTGGCATTTATGTAACAAGAGGTTGCAAGATATGTGTAAAAGTTTACTCATCCTTTGAAATGAGCCACCTCATCTAATAACGCAGTTTGGCGGAAACCGAGGTGTGGAAATACTATCAAGGATTGTCTGTGTTATGCATCGTATTCCCACAAGATTGACTTCCACAACGTGAACAGTCTGTATAAGAACTTGTATGTGTAATTACTTAAGTCAGTGATAAGCTCAGAGAGGCGTGTTTGGACTGTCCATAGAGATGTAAGTTTTGTCTCTTCCCTAAAATAAACAGATTAGTAAAACTTCGAATCAAAAGGCAACAGCCTCATGGTAATAAATTACCTAGTAGTAATGTGTTCCGGTCAGTCGCTTGGTTTTTTTTTCGTTAGCCTCTGTTTATTAGATCGTCCCAGCTACAGTAATTCATTCCGTCGTATGGTTTGAGTCTACATCCGGAAAAATAGGACTGAACACCAAAGCGCACTGGGAACGAGTCAAAACTACTATACATTCTTCTGATGAACGTTGACCGACGCACGTATGACCAACGACACCGAATATCAGAATCAAATCAAGTCGCTGGAAACGTGGTACAATTAATATGACCAATTTGATCAGACATGGAAACAAACCCCAATTTATTTGCGTTCGTGGGTTAAAGTACAACAGTTGGCCGCAACAGACCTTACGGATTCTGTGTACACGACAGCAGCAATCACGGGCGACCGACAGGTAAGGACGAACAGACGAACTGCGAACTGATCGGTATGGTGTGTGACTAAATATCCGGCCTTCAGGCAAATCGATTAGCTGTTGACAATGTTACTTGAAGCGTCCGGCCGTTCAGCCGCACATTTTCAATCTCATTGGTTAACTGGACCTACCTGTGGGTCTGCACAATCTCGAAAACTGTGCTACTCAGAACCCGGATCGAATGTTGTTGCGCATTTCACTTTGTCTGCATCCTTAGATGATGCACCTTCTAACATCATCGTTTCTTAGACCAAAGCAAAACCTATTTGTTTCGGCTTTTCAAACATGTATTCGATTAAGTGTTAGTTGCTGGCTTAGTCTGATTACTTCTTGGATTGGACCAGTAATCCAAGCGGCGAAAAAGTGCTAATCCGTTGACGACCGTAATTAAATTATCATCGGATGCACTCAATCAATATCCGTACATGATAAATTCATAACAGAGATTGTTCGGCACTAACCAATTATGCATGATCAAATATTGTGTGAGGCTTCCTAAACAGATTTGTTAGTGTGTAGTCGAGGGTTTGAAAGATTTAAACTTAACATTAGTCGTACTTGATTGCATTTTTTGTTTTCAGATAAGATTCCCAATAATCTAATTTCTAACGGAATCACTGAACTCCAGTTTCACTTTTGCTATGACCAGTCTGTACTGAATATTCTTCCCGCATTGCCAACAGATCGAAAAAGGTTCTTGCTAAGTAGTTGGCACCATGTCACCGCATCTGTAGCCCGGTGTCCTGTAGACTTTGGATTCTGCTTGCTAGTTAATCTGTTCTACGATGGTGGTGTTGCATTTCACGTTTAATCCATTTACGTCCTATGGCGACTTCTTAGAAGGCTTGATTAATCCTCACATCTGCATCTTGATATGAGCGAAGACCGCGAGCAAACGTACGACATCGGAATTGACCAAGGGTCATCATTCTGAAGTTGAAGTGCCACATTCTTAATTTTATAACTGTAGCGATAACAATGACATCACGTTTGATCATTCTCAGGCATCTGCACAGGATGTTGATAACGAAAGATTACGCACTTAAAACGTGCGTATAAAAGTTCACATTAAAATTTGCTAAGCAATAAACATATTTTCCACGCAGATCGACCAGTAACATGTCCTCATACCTCTGAACCACGACTGAAAGTTTACACCGTTGTCGATATCAGATACACATCAGGAGATAATGCCTGCGACAAAATTCGCCCGCCTTTGGATTTGATCCTATGAGCTTCTTTCCAAAGCAACCCAATATCTTTTGGCGAAGAATTTTCTCCAGCCTCTGTTGAAATTCATTGAAACGCTTTCCCTTTTGATAAATAAGACAATACATCTGCTCAAATGATAACACCAGTGCATTACCCTGGTCACCAACTTGTTGCAAACTCCTGTAAGTATGGTCGAATGTTGAGTCACCGGAGCTATACAGTGAAAGAAATCTTCGAAAACTGGATTAGGCCAAGTGAATCATAAGGAAAACTCAGGGTGCATCAGGTTTCGGATGTAAAGTAGCGTTGAGTGTTTTCGGAGTTCAATGGATTAACGCCTTGGTGAGCACCAATCTCACCTGAATTTGCTGAGTGGACACACAGAGGTATGTGGGAGTAAGGCTGAATCTCACTGAACGATGTATGTTGAGTGTGGCAATAGAGCTTATGTTTTTCGAGTTGTCGGCCTGGAGGGACACTCCATTGGCGTGTCAGCTAGGTGGTCCCGTCACTAAAAATAGAGTTAGCATCTCACGGGTGTTCCGATAGTTTCGTAAGCCTCACTTGTTCTTGTGCTTGCCATGCACACCCATTGCCCCAGTGTTTTATCTCCAGCGGTTCACCAGCCATAGTACTCAATTTTCGACATGCCTCTCAGAGAGTGACGAGCGGCACATCGCTAGGAACTGCCACACCTCACCACATCCAAGTCAACAAAGTGAAAAACCCGATATTCCCATGATGAATTGTTATCACAACTATTTATTTAACCAGCTGATCAGTTAGTATTATAGTCATGAAAAATGGCACTAACCTCAACTGTTTTAAGTCTGAACTAAATGGACAAACTCAACCCATTAGAAATCCCTTTTAACCAAGTATGACACAATTTACTGAGGACTGTCATATCTGTAACTCCCGTACTCAGTCACATACGTCATACACTTGTTGGTCATCACAACACTGTCATTGCGTGACAGTGTCGGATGATAGTCCTAGATGCTGTAAGAAGATCAAGACCTAAATAATAATGCTACACCCGGATGTAAATTCCATTTTCCGACCACAGAGATACGTCCCATATGTTACCGTGCATACGGTACGTACAAATGGTCGAGCAGAACTTGGATTGGATGTAACAATTCGGAGTCGTACAGCCGATCGAAGTAACGCAGTTGGCAACCCCTTACTGCGGTGACTAAGATGTTAAATGACTGTATACAAATATGTGTACAGATGGTTCAAAAACGACTTTTTCAAGTACTGAACGTCGCATCGGAATATTGCCAATATCCTAGCCCGGTGACGGAAGACCTTTGCACTAAGCGCAATAACTAGAGGACAAATGGAGTTGGTCAACTTCCGTTTACCAACGGAAGTTGAGCAAGACTCCAAATAACCCCTCGAGGTCAGCTGACTTATACGAGTATAATCGACTACTGTTTGATGGATAGATAGCATGTGTAAAATCAACAGACCAAGAACACAAAGCTGAATGAGGCACCGGGACTTGCTGCCCACCTTAGCGACATTCTTATCAAAGAAGTATAGTTAAACAAAATGCTGTTACAGTTAGACAATATTCTAACTCGCTTACATGATTTTGGGTTCGGGCTTTGGTCAGAAGAGTGCAACACTTTCAGATCTTCAAATGACTATCTAGGTTTCAAGATTCACAGGTGTGGTTGACGTCATGGTCCAGCCAGTGTTGAAGTAATTCGTCGAATGCCGTACCAACTGTTGTATGACAGGCAGTTTCGTTGTGAGTAGTATACTACTCACAAGTAGTATGTTACCCACAGGCAACGTTCAGGAACAAAAGGGCAAGCTGCGAGTGCCAGGAAGACGGAGGACAAGGAGAGACTATCAAAATAGTGTGTACGCGCTCGGCAGAAGTTTCATCAAGGCGAATGACAATGATGGATGCGAATGCATATCTAACTTGCAAATGAGTATACGCGTTTGTAGTTTGATTTTTGACATGACCTATACGGGCGTTTGTGCAGTAAACGAATTCTCAGGCCAAGGGTCTTTTGCGGTCACAACAGTGTGATCATAATGAGCTTACCTTCTAGGCTGATGAACCTCTACAGTGCACCGTGCCAGTTACGCATAGTTTCCAGATACCTTTTAATCAATTTCCGACGGACGATGTTAAATGAAATTGGTTCACTAAATGTCATCAACCTTTCGATAAGATCTGTTTGGTGATGATCTCTTATCTACTACTTATTCACTGTGGTCCTAAGCTAGCTATCAGTGTGATGACACGCTGCCAATCAAGGTTTCGAGATGAATATTCCGCGTCGGCTTCCAGATACATCAAAAGAGTCTACGGCAAATGTTCAGTCATTCATATCTGTAGAGGGAACCATGGTTAAATCGAAAAAATAATAACTCGGCAAACATTCTTGCTGTCAAAGAATCCCACAAAAGGCTGTACAACTTCCTCTTCACACGTTCGATCGACCACAGATAGTTGTACACAATCTTTCATCCATAAACGGTATTCCACTACATCAAAATTTAGACAACGTGTTCTGTTAACGATACAACTAAGGAAAGTCTAAGCTATATTCCCATTGTCTCTATTCGGTGAGCTTAAATAAAGACTAAATGAGTTGTTGTGAATGAGATGTGAAAAATGTGGACTTCGTTAGACACGACTCCTTTGATTTAGGAAAGGATATGAGTTTGAAGATAGTCTAGCGTGAGGTAAAACTTCGTGCAGCAGTTGTTGGTATACCTTCAGCAAACAGATACTTCACCTGACCTGTTCCGTAGACATATCACAAATAGAAACACGGCATTGTTCTCCTCAGAAATACTATTCTTGACAACATGTGTTTATAGTTTCGTTTTTCTGTTTAATACCTGTCCTCTCCCAATCGAGTTAGCATAAACAGCCTTTCGTACACAAGTAACGCAGTGGTTACTAGTTCCCAAATTAAGTTGAGTCTAAATGCCTCCAAGCATTCACAAGGCTATCTGAAATACACGATTATCTGGCATTAGTCTGTGGATTATTTTAACTGGATGCCCCTCAGACCAAATAGCCATCACATTAGAATTGATACTCACCCGGTAGATTGTCACCAGGTAATTGGTATATCTAAACAAGAAAGCGAAGAACACACGCGTCAGCTATAGCTGTCCTAAATCACACTGACTATGTCGTCAGACTGGTTAACAATTCAGTGGCTTTGAATACCGGTTGCCTGGTCATAGGAATAAAAACAGACGTGCTTTTTAAAAACGTGGTCATTTGTTATTGCCTCGGTTACTAGGAAGTATCTACACATAGGGTTAAGCTCCGAAATCACGCTTCAAGCAAATGGTACGGATAAGGAGGAAAAATGATGGAGCGAGAAAGTGTCCTCTGCAATTCCTCCTAATGGCACGGTTAGCCAGTCATTTATAAACCAGTTGATCAGTCTCACACAACACCAGACCAATGGATCATGACAACACACTCATACGGAAGCGCATGAGTTGCATTGTACATATCACCACAAACTTTAATCAAAATGATACCGTGAACCTAAACCAGTTTATCCACAATAATACAGTACCACAACGCCCTAGCGTCCAACGTTTTAGGTGAACAGGAAACCGTGGCTTTCTTATGAATACTCAACAGGTGGCAGAATGCTTTGTAACTTACACAAATTCTTGAACTAGTCGTGAACTATGCTTTGACAGTCTGCAAAACTTATCACTAACTTATGGGAACATTAAAAAATTCCTCCTGTTTACTTCATATCGGATGCACTAGAGCTGAGAATTACTTGAACAAAAGCATAAATAAGATTATTTGATGTTCACTAACAAGAATTAGTTTTATTTGGATGGCCTAAGTTTGTGGGTAATCGATTAGCATGACCTCTGAAAGAGTGAGGTGTTACAACTAGTAGATCAGTGGCAGTTTGAAGTAACTTTTCAGTGATTGACTTGGGTGAACTGGAGACCAGAATAAATCAATCCATCCCTTCTAGAGAGCCTCGCGTCGCCTCTAACCACACATTAAATATACACAGAAATTTTGTCGTTTGACATGATACTGTAACTAAGCGCAAATCGTAATCACCAAGATCCTAGTTGATTTCACTCGAAACAAATGATTTATTTCAATGGCTTACGGTTCACTTCGCATTTCGACCCAGTGTAGAAAGTTTTGGAACAGTTAGCCCACCAAATACGTTTATTTGTTACCTTCATCTTTCCTCCCTATATTGAATATAACAGGTACTATTTGTCACCGGATCTCCCATCATGCGGTTACTTCAGTTATCCGTCGCAAAAATTGCCTGTCATTCCTCTATCACAATCCCGGGCATGTTCACACTGTCTCGTTAGTGGTGAGTGTGAGTGCAATCACTATTTTTGCCACTGGACGTATCGTTCAACTTTCCAACTCTTGTACCTCTGACCCTTTAACTGACTCATCCACGCAATCGAGAGTCATTAACGGTGGCATACAGGATCCTTGTGCAGGATAACAGTAGGACAATCAGACAAAAGTGTGACCTGTCATAGATACGCGTTAATCAGCATAATATATAGAAGGTCGTTGAGATTGGAGACCGTATACTTAATACTCAGAATGTAAACGCAATCTTGTTTAACACTGTGAACAGCACGAACACGGAACCATAGGTAGAGAGGTTAGAGACCGACTGTAGATCAGCGAGTAAGCCGGAAGTGACTTGTGTGAACGCGCTGAGATATAGTTTCAAGCGTCATATAGAACACAGAAGAAAATCGAAGTGTCGAACTGTTACTATGCCTTGAGCAGGCATACGGCATTCAGTTGGCTTCCTATGAGGTAATCCGTTCGAAGTGATGCCAGTTAGAGGTGCATTGTGCGGGTAGTCACCCAAACAGGAAAATTTGGTTTAATCTAACTGGATGGACAAAGCATCAAGGCACTGCCCAGTAAAGTACGCTTTGTGTAAGTTATTTTCAACAGCAGAGATAACAAGATAGGCCAACAGAAAATACTGCTAAATTTGATTATCTATACCAAGATAGAAGAAATTCGGCGCAATCTAAATTGGTGCCCGACCTGTATTTGGAGTCAATGTTGATCTGAACATAATGAGTGGGTATGTGGAATATTTAGTAAAAGACATTGCTGACGAGCGGTTGATCTCAACTTCTACTGAAGGCCATGGACAACCAAGAACAGTCAAAAACTTAGTGCTGCTTGTCTCTGAGAATGAAGTCATTCACAACTCGCACTTTTAAGGTCATCTGACCAGTGCCATACGTTATGGAACACGACCTATTCTGAAACGCACGAATCCAGTCACCGAATTGTGCATGCTGCTTTCAACCAGGAAAGTAGGTCTTATAAGCGTAACGTGTAACGTAACAGATCATCAGGTTTTTTACGTAACTGGCCCATTCACTTGCATTTGCGGTTACGCCAACATAGTCTGACCTAACTAATTCATTTATTGTAGTACTACGCAACACCAAATGGATCTTCCACGCATTCACTGAAGCTATGTTGATTGGACTTCACTAACCAATCTTGAGTGCTCTAAAGTCGGTTTGCGCAAGTCATGAAGACAACGGAGTGATTTTAATAGACACATTCGTTGTACTATTGTTCATTGGTTCATTGTAATCGAATGGTTTGTTTTTAGTATATGGGTGATGAGATTAGACGAAATATAACTTCCCACTCCGTTAGAAGTATGGAGAAAAGGGACTCAGATAAGGAATGTAATCACTTTTTTGGATGCACTTCCGGCTCTTTGAATGGAGTGAATTTTACTCCCTGTTAACGGATCAACTGTTGAAGGTACCATGAGGTTTCATACAGAAAGAACAAAACAAGAAAGTCACATTTAAGGTCAACAGTGGCCGGAACACAGTATAGCGACCTGAAGATTTCAATGGTCTGCCTGCAATATGATGCGTAAACTAGCTTAAAAAATTGCCGTTACGTACTGTATCCAGGTTAATGAAACAGTTTGCATAATGTATTTTGCTCTATTGTTTGGTCGGTTGCCAGGTGACTGGGTGCCGTGAGTCGAGGAACAACACATGTTCCGTTTAATCACTCATCGGTGAACAGTCTCTACTCCCTGTCTCTCTACCTATTGTTCCGTGTCCACGCTGTTCACAGTGTTATACGAGATTATTTATACACTCTGAGTATTAAGTATTTTGTCTCCATTCTCAATGACCCTTTTTATATAGTATGCCTGATTAACGCGTATCTATGAGAAGTAGTGACTGAACGTGTAGATGCACTAAAATAGATCTACGGTTAACGGTTTAATAACATCCGATTTTGTTTTCACGCCAACCGATAAAAACTCGGCGAGTTTGCAGAGTAGGGGTGCATTCATGTCATGTGAGCGGTGATTTTCATGTTGTCCACAGTGGACAGTTAGATAGAACTACATCTAGAAGTCAGTCGGGTTTTTTGTACACATCCTGTTTTCTAGCATTTGTTACGGTCCGTCTGCTAAAGTGTTTTCAAGAACGTGTCTGAACACTCAATGGCCGATCATCGAGTCGACTTGCTTCCATCATACTAGCGTTACTTACTGAACTGTACGATCCACGTTGAACCATGACAGGTGTGATTGCTAGCCCGGTTGTTCGAACTGATTTAGATATTATCAGTGACGAAAGAATACATCGCGAGATGTTACCATTTAGTTTACTCTCTTCACCAAAAACGGACATTCAGTTTGTCTACTCTCAGTTCATGTAAAGCCCAATCGTTGACCGTTCCAGTTATGATTGCTATCCACATGTTTAACATATATTAATGTTCTACGTTCTCGACTGACAAGGATAAACGAAATGTTATCATCCAATGATGTATGTCTTCTTTCGTTATTGGTAAACAGGATCAAAGAAACTCATTGTTTTAGATAAAGTGATTAAGTGGGTTTGAAAAGAATAGTAATGATATATTACGCCAGCTTTGTTCGGACGGAGTTTGCTGCATCTTGTCAAGTACATACTGCAGAAATGACAATTTTATGCATGTTCTGTAACTGTCATTTCTGCAGTATTTACTTGGTGACTTGCAACGAAATCCATTTGAACAAAAATCGTGCAATGTACCACTACTAGTTTGTCTTTTCAAGCTCGTCTTCGAGATGGGTTGTTTCACTAATCGAGTTAATGAATTGTACATTCTCCGACTTGCTCGCAGCGATCAGCCCTCATGGTCTGACTCAATCATTGGTCCAAGAGACCAAAACACCTTGCGAACGGACTGAAAACCTGACGATCCTGACCGCTGCCGATCGAGAGCATAACCGTCACGCCGACTGGTATAGCCTCAACAAATCAATATTCAAGCAGCTGTTTGCGTCACACTGTCGAGGTGAGCAAGCGTGTGAGATACAGACCATCATTTGTTGGTCTACTCGCTAGTTCGTAAGAAAACAGCCTTGAGGCGAACTGTATAGAGAAATGCTATCCGCACAGACGATCGGAGATGTAGCGAGCAGCAACTACTTGACATTGAATCCAAGCGCGCAATTTGAAAGAAAAATTTAGGTGACGTAAGTCTTATTGACGTGACCGTGTGGCGTTATGACTGGTGTGGTCAATATTACGCTGGCCATCACGGATAGGTAGGTCATCAACCTATTAACAACACACTATCAACAGAGAGACAGTGAGCGCGTTGGACGTAGGTTAAGTAGGTTGTGTCTTTTCAGGTCGTATTAAACAACGAATTCCATTGTGTAGCAAATCACGCAATCAACCTTTAATAAAATAAGTTGTAGTGACCTACTGTCTCTCACAGTTTGCAACTTTGCTTGTTCATTGTGCTACATGTCATGGTCGGTTTTTCATTTCAAACTTTACATTTATTTGTTTTTAGGATCTTATGTAAGAAAAACCAGTTGTCCAATATCTTTCTTCATATATCACAATTGCAAAAGCCTCCTTTCGCATGCCACCAGGTCTTACCTCTTCGGGTTTACATTGGGGATAGAGCGGCTGAGTGGAACCTTAGTTGTTTCAACGCAAGCCAGTTGTAATGACGTATAAGTACAGGCATACTTTGGCTTTGGTCACCGAGAAAGGGCGACTTGTACCAGCCGTGTGTATGTCTTTAGATTTTCTGCTACCTTACCGTGGTAGCCAGATTTTTGCATTGTTTTGATCCGAAGAGTATTATTTCGACTGAGATCACGGTCCTTTCAGGTTCGCCCATGTCGGACAGACCAGCGATGGACAATCAGGAAAAATAACAGTTATGCTGCTGTGCTCACATGGTTGTACGTCACACTATTGAGGACGAGTGAATGATTAAGTTTAGCGAATGAACCAGTGAGCATATAATATGTCTATATCTATATATGTGTATACATATATGAGTAAGTCAACTTTCGGATACGGAAAACCATGGCCAGAAAAGGTACTCTCAATAATGCAAATTCTGATGGCTTAGGGGATGACTGTGGAAGAGAGTGTACGATTCCATACAGTCGGAAAACTAACAGTTCTTGTTAGAAACTTAATATAAACTAGAACAAATTTACTGCACACAGCAGTAATGCGAATGAGACGGTAATAAGTTATCTACAATGAAACGTCTTTGACGTCGGCGTCAAAGACGCGTTTTACTCAGATCTGGCCGCTTTCCTGCGGTCGACATGTAGCTCCGATATAGTCGTTCTGGCAGGAGATATGAATGCTCAGGTCGGTCGCCTTGGTGAGG
>JTDE01003130.1:18916-32630 GCA_014338405.1 Paragonimus skrjabini miyazakii | reverse complement strand
AACTATGTTGCTCATATCTGACCACAATGCTAACAGCTACTCAACAGAATTCGAGGCACGGCGATGAAATGGCATACGACATGGATAGTCGCCTGTTGTATATTCGACGGTTCAGTGCCAGTGTGACTCAACCGTTCGAATGTTATAGTCCGCAGATGGCAGTATGCATTTTGTACGAAATGAGAAAGGATAGTATTGAATAGTCTAGGCTAACGCAACCAAGTTGTGGTTCAAGTTCATCACATGTAAGATGTTTTCCTCCCTCTAACCCGTCCCAGGTTGATAAGTTGTGCCTACACATGGAACCTACATCAGTGGGGACATGGTGGATATCTACACAGACTTCCACCACTTGGTTATCAATCTGACGACTTATCTGTCCATGGACCATGAACTATGAGCTCGTGTGATCAACGTGAGCACGGCGTTCGAACATCTTGAAAGACGTGTTAGGAAGAGACACATTCTGAAGATGAAGACAAGGCTGCTTGTCTATCAGGCAGTTGTGTTGTCCATGATTTTCAACAGCAGTGATCGTAACGTCTGTTTTCTGGAGGTAGCGCGGCGTTTTTCTCCAGTGTTTTGTAAACGGCGCGGCTTGTCGGAGGTTATCCAACTCTGGCCGAAGTGCAAATGATTTCCTGGTTATGTGCATACCCATCAATGACGTTCTCGAAAATGAGTGATGTATAGCTCTCCTTATCATGATCTGAGGTTCTACCATCCGAAATGTAGACTAAATGGACAACAGAAGTCATAATGCATCTTTCCGAAACTCTCGTACCACGTGTCTCTATCAGCACTGATTACTCCACACAATGCCTTAAATGTCTATACTTCGTTTATTAATCAAAACAGAAGCAAATACTCACGACCGTAAGAAAATGTGTAGACAAAAAATTCAAACGGTCTAGTAGATGGACGATTTTTGTTGAACATCACAGAAACACTGATCAAACGATTATTTCACTATTAGTGATTAAACTTGTAAATGTTTCATAACTGAATAGTATGTGATGATTACCCGAGCTTTTCGCTGTTACAAAGTCAGTCTAGAATATCATTTCTAGAAAAATCGGGACCAGGATTGATTGTAATAGCGGTGCTGTGTATGAATTACCTACTAAAAAAACACTCAGATCATGCTGTGCTTGTTTCAACTTAAGCAAAATTGTCGTGAATGTTCTTATACATTGACGTTACAATGTTTGACATGATTCTTACCATACCACCGTTGAGTGTATCTAGTATGCAAATCTAATGATTTTAAAATAACGGGTAAACAAATGTATAGCAGGTTGGCCCTCAACTAGTTCATCATCGATCAGGACTTACGAAACGTGGGTTCCACACATTTGCGTGAAACGAACAAAGAATAAGTGGGCGGGAAACTACAAGGGTTATTGTAACGATTTAGTTGAGAACGTTTGACCTCATCCGTTCCGGGACCTTCGCGATTACCGCATGCACTGGGGCAATATCTGTGCACGTAAGGAAGCACTGAATGTCTCCGCTGTTTGAAAGCTTCCAGATTCTCAAACGATCCACGAAATAAACAGGAAAACATGATAAATTGCATACGAGACTCCGGTTCAGAGACCACGAATGGTTTGATCAGCTCGGCCATGCCCTCAGATGCCTTCTCATAAGATTTTAGAATGGCGTTCTTTTCCTTATAATGGTTATACATTAATTCGATAGAAGGATGGTTTTTAAAAGCTTTCTTGGAACAAACATTGGTTGATTCTGGTCTGTAAAATCCTATACGTATCAATGGTTTCTTCACATGCAACGGTGGCATTACGACTGTAAACTTCTCGGATCCAACCAATCCTCGTTCAAAACCAACACGTGATCTGTATTGGTCTTCTTTCGGAGCATTGTGAGGCAGAACCAGATAAAGATACGTAAGATTTGAAGAGAAAACTGGCTTAGCAGATTCTGCTGGGTACAGTAAGCACAAAATCGTCCACAGAAGGACACCGCGTTGAAGCTAGAATGGTGAGAAGTGGATTAAACCTTACGGTTTTATGTGATTAAGTTATAGTTACGTATGTCGAAAAGTTTGCACATTCCAAACTATTACCGTGATACTCACCATTCGGCACCTATTTCACATCCAGAGTACATCATTTAAAAATTCCTAATCGATTTTTAACACATGGGATCAATATTGGTGATGTAGTATCGTGTAACATCTTCTATAGGTCTGTAGACATCTTTGAAGTGGAACACACCAAGGCTTATTTTACCTCGTACAGTGACAACTTGCTATACAAATTTGCTTCCGATAATATTTCATTCTCCTCTACTGGTATCCAGTTTGTATAAGAGTTAAAACTGATAGCCTTATTTCTTGTTACGTGTTGATTAACCAACGTAGGAATCAGTTAATAGAATAAGAGACGGCATGGACACAGTTCGTCGCAGATTGTTTATTTGTACAAAATACATCTCTAATAGTACGATACTGAAATGTTATGATTGTATCTTGGCTATGGTTTACGTCATTAATTACTCACCACGTAACAAGAAGAACAAGAAAAAGCTAATGTTTAGAGATAAAAGAGAGGGAAGGTATGGAATTCGATACACGGAACCCAATGACTAACTCCAAGTGTTCGAAACTATAGTACCTACAACTTGCAATCTTTTGCAAATAACAGTAAACCAACACCTGTAAGACATTTACATCATCGAATTCCGTTTATCCAGTTCATCAAGACGGCAAGAAGACATACATTGCGAGATGCAAGCACTTTATTCATTCATATCAACCGATTACATAACCGAGTATTTTATGTAATCGACTAATGAGAATAAACGAAATGTTCGCATCTTGCAATTTGTCTTCTTGTCCTTTTGAGGATCTGTAAGACAATCGTCTTATGGCTTTCACTGCTGCACACAATTTATTGTCATTGTTTCGCAAACAACTCAGGCAACCAACAATAACAGTTAATCCAGTTAGTCGCCGTATCTTAATTACCGATCTCACGAGGAACCCCTGCCTGTTGTCCATTTTGTTCAACTGGTATCACATCGAATGTTCATATTCTCTTAAATTTTCCAAGGACTGATAGCCCAGTGTAACAGAATTACAGTTGTAACGCATATTTAATTGGACGCTAGTTCAGATTACTTTTACCGGAAGACCCCCGAAAAAACCTCCGCCTCGTCACGGGTTATAGCTAACGTAACCGAAATAGCTAAGGAAGACTGTACAATGATTTTGATTTGCACCTAGGCTTTGATCTAATTCTTCAGGAAGATCATGTAACGGACTTTGACCAATGATCTGGCCTGTCAATCACGAACAATTAGTGGCTTTGATAAATCTGTGCCTCGTTTGAAAAAATGATAAGTTTAATGTCAGTTAGCATCAGCAACTTCTCATTGTCAAACAGTCATGAGCAGTAAAACGTAAGCCTCATTTACAAGCAGAACACGAGTAGAAATAGAACATGGTTCTCAACAAAGTCTTTATGCCTTAAGTCAGTTTGCAGGCAAACAAGAAAGTGATAAATGGTGACATATATACACAAAGAAACTAACGCTTCACAACCACACTACCACTGATAATCGCTGATTTATCAAGCTCATGTGGAATCGTATATTCCATTTTTGTATTTAACTGCTATTGAGTACTGGGACGAACAAGCATACAGCCTTCAAATAGGATTTCATTGGATGTCATTGTGTACTGAATAAACTTTTAATCGTCTGGAATGTGCATTTAGTTAAGTACCATTAAAAAACTGAACCGGCCTGTTTAACCACGTCTATGTGAAATGTTTTACGACACTAAAATGAACTTGACAATAGAGTTTGTTGGAAAACTATACTGGTTTTCGTATAGAACTGACGGCTTTTACCTTTGGCAAATATCGTACGGGGTCATTTTTGCTCAGCTTACTTCACAAAAGTTCACATACAAGACCGTAAACAATGTGGTTGTTTCACAAAATGACAAATATCGATTGTCCAACACATCTACTCTGACCAATTGATCCGAATGCTGCTTTAAACCATTTGAAACGTTATATCAGGAAATACAAGATGGCAAGTTATCATGATGTGTACAATTAGATTATTATTACACTAAGTACGCAATCGGAGGAGTTTATGTTGCTAGGAAATTCCTGCTTTAAGATAGGTTTGTTAAGTATTTAAATCACGTGATCTTAGGATGTACCTGAATAGATGATAGAACACATTTCTGATCATCCGTCATCCATACTGTTTTTTTTCTGGCAAACAGATTGCCCATCCACTAAAGCAAGTTGTGTTTTGTTCTTTATACTGAAAGTTAGACGTAAAGTACTGTGCATATACAAACTGCAAACAGTCTGTGCTTAAAATTATTCAAGCGCGCTAACTGATGGTCTCGGCAGAACACCAGCATGCTGTGGTTGACTGTGGTCAACATTCCACGCGCGGAGTGAGATGACTAACTTGTTTACTAGTCTTTACTCACTAACATAGGTCTCATAGTTCTTTTAACATGTCTGAAAAGAGGGTCAGAGAATGCTGTAAGAAAATATGGCGGTTATGATCACGAACCTATACATTCTAGACTGCTATACCCCGATCAGTAGGTACATCATCAGTAAAGTGATAGCAGTAGAACAATGATTGAAACTTTTGCTCTCCTGCTTTATAACTATGCATTACTTTTAGCTGCAAAAAAGGGGAGGATGGGAATTAGCGCGAGAAAACCTAAAATCGAATCCTGCTCTTTAAGATGCCTACACCTTTCAAGAGACAATCAAGTGTCGGTAGGGAATTAGACGACCTCCGTTAGAGAGCTTACTGACGCTTTTACTCCCCGGCTCGATAGTTATATATATAACTTAGCCATACAGCATTAACGTTCTATTAGCCGTAATTTCTTATATTTTTCCCTGCCAGCGGCTCCAGCCCGGGAGAGAAACATGTTACAATTTTCCCAACTTATTGGTAGGCTCTCTCATTTCCCTTTGCAAAGTTATCGTTTGATCACACCGTATCATAAACCAGTAAGCTCAGGACTCGGAAAATAACATTCGGCCGGATACACGAAATATATCTCCAGTGTAGCTTTAAGGGCTTGAATGAGTGAAGTCGACTGATACCCACGCTTTAAGCTCTTTCTTCAAACCCCACATTGTCTACACGTTACGCCTGACACTCAGTTCTTTGGGATAGGTTCTGAAGCATTATTGTATCAAGTATTACACACATGCTTTACAAAAAGCATCACGGCCCGATCTTAGTTTCAGCCCTAAGCTAGCGGATTAAGTACTGTGAGTTGCTGATCTTAACGCTTCTTAGATGTCAAAAGGCATCACACTTAAAGATACCACTAAATCTGAAGACGTCATTATTAGTGTTGTGACCGCAAAAGACACTTGGCCTGCAAATTCGTTTATTGCGCGAACTCCCATACAGGTCATGTTAAAAATGGAACCACAATCGCGTATACTCATTTGCCCGTGCATTTGTGGCAGTTAAGCATCAGTGTGAACCACTGATGTATTGCTGTATATGATGATGATGGTGATGACGTGCATTCACATACATTGAGAGACAGTACGTTGTCATTCGCCTTGGTGGAACTTCTCCCACAGCGCGTACACACTATTCCGATAGTCTCTTCTAATCCATAGTCTTTCTGGAGTTGGGAGCTTGCCCTTTTGTTTCTAAATGTCGCCGGTGAGTAGTATACTACTCACAAAGAAACAGCCTGTTATACAGCACTAGCAGCCGGTTAAGATTGGGAGACAGTTCTGGTTCGGCGAACGCAAATTCTTCTTTGTCTAATTAGCCATTAGCCTCAGGTGGGACTTGGTAAGTTTATTCATAATAGTCACTTTAGGCGAAAAACGCTTGAGAATCAAATTTGCAGTCCATAATTGGTCTCAATGGAGAAATAGCGAAGAGAAATGGGAGCACAGAGTTTCTTGTATTGCACGATGTGTGACAGTTGGTGAAGGGAGTACGGTGAAAATGAAGCCTCCATACAGAAACAAAAGCTAGTCAAGGCTAAGTATAGTCCAGAAGTAGTATGTTCCAGTGAAGTACCATTCAGCAGCGTGCTAGAAGAGAGCAGAGCGTGAATGGTTTGTACACAAAGTTTGCTGTTAACAATAGAAGTCAAACTTATACAATTATGTATAATACAGTTGATTTGATGAGTAAACTGTCAGCTAGTAGCGGTCAGTTAGTTAACGGCAAATATTTGATCACGCAATTAAATACTTAGTGTATGCAGTTATGGGTACGTCTTTAACTTCTGTCTTGAAAATTGACTCAGATAAGCGTATGCAAGCAAAAAGTGCAAAATGCGTGTGTTGTATTCAAGAACGACGGAAAATACCAGTAGTAAGTAAGCTTTATTAAAGCTACCGTTTCATGTAACGTTACGGAAAACTCAGTCCACACGGTCCAGGCAGCCGATGCCCGCATCTGTTATCGATCGCTTGAAGGTCAGAGCAATCTGATTGGCCGACTGCATGGCTCACTTGCATTCGATTGGACACAACAGCGTGCAAGCATTTTAAGATAAACTTTTATACGACTGTCAAAAGTAAACCGAAAGGTAGGTTCCAGTATGAATGAAAATTATCACACATGGTGTAAATGTTCCTGGTCAGTGACAAAAACATCAAGAAAACGTACAAATTGTCATTTTAAAAATCTCAATATTTTTGGATGCAAACTACACAGATAACACAGTACGCCAACAACAGATGAAGACGGGAGAAGACACAAAAAGGTCAAATATGCTGGATAACACATACACAAGGATGATAGCATCAGCTTCCGCATCAGACTGATAAACAGGCCGGAGCCATAAGACACAAACGTATGAAAGTCACCAGAAGTGGCAGTTAAACATCTGTGTGAACCACTGATGTATTACTGTCTATGATGATGATGAAGATGATGATCAAGTGGCTCGCGCTGTATCTCTGGTATGTTCACCCCCACCCCCAAAACACACCCACCGTAGTCGTGTAAAACCATAGAATTAAGAACGGAAGCAGCGTGAGTCGATTTCTTCATAGTCCAACTGATCAATACAAATTAGCCAAATGTAAAGCTAGTGTGAAAGTGTAATTCTTACATTTCACAAACAGAGACAGAGGGACTACAGTGGTCAATTCTAAACTGGCACCGTTACAAAAATCGTGATTGAATTGAAATCCCCTACGTAAGTGTGTGTGTGAGAGAGAGACCTCAGACTGGTTGCAATAAGTAGTTATTTATGAGACTACAGCCCCGATTTACAGATGTATAGTAGTATTAAAGAAATCAAATTCTGTCATTGGCTGATCACAATGACAAATGCAGTCACAAGCTGTAAGTTGATTGGTGCAATACCGAACAAGGAACTTCCTAGATGATGAAAGATGTAACATTGAAGCTATTCGTCCGATGCTGTTGTGATATCTTAAAAAGGACGTTTGGATTGGTCTCTTGCTAGATCGTCTGCTCTGTCGAGGTTTGAACAAGCGGTGAATCGAATAGACTTTCACCACACTGTTGTTCACAGGTTGTAGGCGATAACTCATCCTTACTGAAGCGAACAATTGTTGATTCCTTAACCTAGGTTGATTTGTACCGATTGACAGGTGGTAATGTGTATGCCTAGATGAACTTCCGTAATGCTAAACCCGTTAACAGTATTCAGCTTACGGTTATATAGTTATCGTTTCGGGTTTCCCCATCCACAAAAGTCCAGTGAAGTTCGGTCAGGAAATTACCGAGGCCATCAAAATGGTACGACAATAATTCAGTAAATCAGTTGATGACACAAGCGACCATATGTGGAACTAAACCGTCTTGCTCAAAGAAACCCCGGACTAAGGACTACAATTAAAATTAGGTGTCGACGGATGTTGTGCTCTTCGCAAAAAAGCTCGTCGGGTTGTGTCCAGATATTCCCAACTATACTGGAGCCGACTGGTGTGAAGATGAGGGAGCCTTTTTGTTTGATACCTTAAACGTTGGATCTCATCGGTAACAGATTCCTTGCAACCGAAAGCTTTCCACAACTGACCACTGACAGTTACTGTCAGTACTGTTGTAAATATTTGAGGCTACTGAACGAACGAAATTAAAACACTGGCATGAGTTTAATTAAATTACTCGCATGCAGTACTCCTTAGGCGGTTGTTGGGCCTATGATCCGATTTATTGCTCTTAGTAGTAATCGCAATCAGACACCAAGATTCCCGCTACAGCGTCTGCTACTCAGTTCAGATGAATCTGCCACTATCGTCAATGTACTTGGTTCAACCATGTGTGTCACACGAATGACACGAAGTACCAATTATGTGATCAGTTCTCCATCACAATTTACATGACATCGGTGAATGATCGGCTGTTTCTTCTGCATGATCTGAACGCGTGGGTCTGGCGCGATTCAACGGTATGGGCTTATGTCTCTGGATCATACGACATTCGTGCAGTTGAGAATGATGACCATCCGCTGTACCAGTGTGCTACCCACAAGCTGCCCACCTTAAACACCGTCCATAAAATCCGGTACAAATCAACCTAGGTTAAGGAATCAACAATTGTTCGCTTCAGTAAGGATGAGTTATCGCCTACAACCTGTGAACAACAGTGTGGTGAAAGTCTATTCGATTCACCGCTTGTTCAAACCTCGACAGAGCAGACGATCTAGCAAGAGACCAATCCAAACGTCCTTTTTAAGATATCACAACAGCATCGGACGAATAGCTTCAATGTTACATCTTTCATCATCTAGGAAGTTCCTTGTTCGGTATTGTACCAATCAACTTACAGCTTGTGACTGCATTTGTCATTGTGATCAGCCAATGACAGAATTTGATTTCTTTAATACTACTATACATCTGTAAATCGGGGCTGTAGTCTCATAAATAACTACTTATTGCAACCAGTCTGAGGTCTCTCTCTCACACACACACTTACGTAGGGGATTTCAATTCAATCACGATTTTTGTAACGGTGCCAGTTTAGAATTGACCACTGTAGTCCCTCTGTCTCTGTTTGTGAAATGTAAGAATTACACTTTCACACTAGCTTTACATTTAGCTAATTTGTATTGATCAGTTGGACTATGAAGAAATCGACTCACGCTGCTTCCGTTCTTAATTCTATGGTTTTACACGACTACGGTGTGTGTGTGTATGGGTGTCCTCCTAATTCCGTGTGGGTTTGGCACTGGAAGGTTTTCAGATTATTGTCCCGCGGTTACTTGGTATGCTGGTATGTTGACATGCGTTGGTATCGAGGTGAGTGGAGTATGAGCTTAGTGTGGATGGAGTAGTTGATATGCGTTGGGTTAGTTTCACTGCCCACAATCCGTTTCTCATGTGCGTGCATGCGTTTGTTTATGTTTTGTTTGCGTATTTGGCGTGGTAATGTGTGTGGTTCCAGTCCGAAGTGACTGGGTTCTGGTTGCAGTTGTTCTGCAGTTATTGGTTCGGTTCGCTTGACGATGTTACCTCTGTGCTGACGGTGAAACGGAGCGGACTGCGTGTGTTGTTGTCACTGTTCAGTTTGGGGTTCAGGCTAAATTTGCCTGATTGAATCGGTTTGTCGGGATAAGGAACAAGGGTTTGATCTGTTGTATGATGAATGTTAGATGGCCCCTTTGGATTTCTGATCAGCTGAGTCGGTTTCTAGCATGTGCGTGTTAGTAGGTTTGGATGACTGTTGAACTGGATATCAACACAGGTAAGACATCTTTCTTTCAGCCTTCTCCGGGCGGAGGTGTCGTCTGCACACTTTCACCCCAAATTCGCATTAATGGAGATGTTGTCGACAACTGCACAGATTTCTGCTACTTGGGCAGCAATCTGTCCACCGATCTGTCCGTGGACCGCTAGTTGAGAGCTCGTGTGGCAAAGGCTAGTACTGCTTCCGGACGTCTTGAAAGACGTGTTTGGAAGAACCACATCCTGAAGCCGAGCACTAAGCTCTTCGTCTACCGCTCAGTGGTGCTGTCTATACTGCTATACAGCAGTGAAACGTGGACATTGTATCAGCGGAACATGCGCTATCTGAGCCACTTTCATTTGCAATGTCTAAGACGCATCTTGGGTATTCGGTGGTCGGACATGATTCCGAACACTGAGGTATTGCGGCGAGCGGACATGAACGGGATGGAAGCCCTGCTGATATTGAATCAGCTTCGTTGGCTCGGTCACGTCCGTCGGATGGACGATGACCGTATTCCGAAGCAGGTGCTGTATGGACAACTGAGATTAGGTGAGCGAAATCCTGGTGCTCAGAAGCTGAGATACCAGGATGCCGTGCATGTAAGTCTTTCACGTTGTAAAATTGATTTTAGATGTTGGGAAGACTTAACGTTGAACCGGACTGCTCGGAGGAATACGATTCGGACCGGCGTCCGCGAGTTCAACGAGCAGTTATTGCGCGGCCGAGAACGAGAGCGCGCGGTACGCAAAGGAACCATCGGTGCCATAGGCTGTGGTGACATGACTATATGGCGGTGCGATGTGTGCGGTCGCGAATGCGCCGGCCGTTTGGGATTAGTAGGTCACCAGCGTACTCATAGTGCACCGTCGAGTACGTTAGGCTCAGGTAGGTCATATCAGCATATCCATTCTACTTCTGTTAACTATTGCATTGACCAAGACCATGGTCGTTTGGCCACTAATCCGCTCCTCTTTTCAATAACTTGGGTGTCTGTGATCTTCTACCTATTCTTTTCTTGAGCTTTGTTGGTGTATTGAATGATGAATCGTCCGTCTGATCTTTCCGTAGTTCAACTTCGAGTTTTGTTTTTCAACTGTATCCTCTCTGGAATGTACTAGCATGCACTCGTATACTGAAATGCTTCTTGTATTACATTTCACACATCTTTCTTCCTAGAATGGATCTTGTCATTACACACTCTCTCTCTCTGTGTTTATTTTCCGAGAGACAAATGTTTCCTTTTCGTGCTAGCCATTCAATCGACCAACCAGCATTGGCCGGCTGGACACAAAGACCTCACTTACACACCTACTGGTCTTATTCCTTCGGGTTTACACCGGATACGTGGTGTGTGAGTGGAACCACACGTGGTGCAGCGCAGGCCACTTGGGATGATGGTTTAATGCGCAGGCGTCCTTTGGCTTCGGTCACTGTGACGGGCTGATCCGTTTCGGATGCCGCCAACCATGAGTGAACACACGAGAGGTACAGCGGGAGCCAATTCTGGTGACTTCATACATTTGTGTCCTATGGCTCCGACCTCTTTATCAGTGAGATGCGGAAGCTGATGCCATCAATCGTTTTTACGTAAGCTTTTGTGATAGCTGCTCTATCGTCACCCACCGTTTATGTCGTGAAGACGGCGTGTGCATTGTGCACTCGTTATCAGTTTGTTAGTTTATTTTCTAATTGTTGACTATTTGCACTACGAATGATGCTCCCTACTTGTAGGTAGTAGACGTCTCGAAGATCTTGAACTTGTTATGCAATAAGTGCAATCACCAAGTGCGCCCCATACTTGTAACCTCACTGTAATGGTGTTAAGGTTATTTATCTTGTAGTATTGTCTATAACACATTTTGGTTCTTTGTCGTACGAGCAGATGGTAATCCATATTTATGGTTAGGGTTTAAATGTAACACAAAACAGGTAATGTTCTCAATGTGTGAACAATTTTTCAGCGACTGTTATCATTGTTCTCTTCCCGGTACTTGTCTCTGAAAAGTTTCTCCAAACTACGCACATTGGCTATAGATCCCGGAGAGTGTTTAATGAAGGCAGATATTGATTCAATCCACTGAGACGCATGTAGCATATAACCAGTCAACAGTGCTGACACGGAGATAATCTTTACATGTGAGATGGTGACTGCTGATTAGTTTGAGGGCATACAGAGATGATGACCAAAGTGGATTCAATATAAGCATTTAATTAGCTTGGTTTTAGAAAAAAGGAGAGGTTTTTACAAATCTGATCGAGTAAGTAAGATTGTTTAATCTTATGGATAATCACTCCATCCAACCGGCCTTCTATCTATGTAATGGACCTCAAAGACAAAACGAGTTTGGAAGAAAATCAAAGAAGCAAAAATGATATTAATGGTTTTGTCCAAAATTCAACAAGAGTTATGTGAAAATTGTGGCATTCATAAACTGGATTAAATTGAAAATTAGTAATTATATCGATACTAAACCTTTCGGATATGTCGTGGATAATATAATGACATCTGACTGCTAGCAATAACCAGCAGCCTTCAAAGTTTGGGCAAAGCACTACTTCGGTACATTTGTAACCTGAACGTTATTAATTACACACCTTTCTGGTGGTCACTACGATGAAATGAATCTTATTGACGTCGTGATGATACATATCACGTTTGATTCTAGTGAAGTGGTAAAAAAAAGGACTGCAAGTCATGGAAGATTTCTGCCCAAAATCGTAAGCAGCCGTCTTTAGGAGACGTGGAAACATTGACCAATAGATTTTGCGTTAGTTCAATACTAATATCAGATGACATATCGAAACAGACTCACCTCTGCTCATATTCTGATCTTTGTAATCGTAGGAAATGTTGGCTAGCCAAAAGTTTCATAACTGACCCCTGAGTTGTTTTATGACGGTGATTTTCATCCTCTGTTGGCCTAACGTCCGCTCAGTTGCCTGAGTTTATTTGACACTCTTACGTCGCTTGAGTTACATGAATCTAGAACCCCGATTGGTGACAACTGACAGCTAAGTCCACAGTTATTGAAAGAAAGCAGGTGTACTGTTCAGAAGTTGTGGAGTGACAAAAAGAAACTACTGTGTTTTCCTATATATTTTCGACTATAAACCGTTCGGTTACCACACGTACTCGTCTGGATACTCCCTTTCTGAGTTCGGATGACAGGTTAGGTTGTGGCATGTTGTTTTGCGAGTGTTGTTCTATACCAGCAAAATGGTTCAAGTTTAACGGACCTCATTGTTCCAAAGGTACGGATTGTGGAGACGGAAAGATCGAATAGGAGTTCCAACGCAGACCTCTCAATCGAGTAGAGATAACTAAGTAGGAGTGGCTACATTCACTAAAACACGTATGTTTGCCCTGTTTTGTGTCACTTCCTTCTGCTCTGTTCCCCCAGTATAACTACCACAACTACAGTCCATTGGCGTTCGTTGGTAGCTTTCATCTAAGAGGCCTATTGGTATGGACACTTTCACATTAGTGGGGTTGTAAATGAGGCTTCTGTTTCTACACTGTACTACACCGTAGTAGTCTGATTCAATCACGTTGGACAACTCCTGTGACAAAAGTCATACCACAGAAATCTATTGAGACATCTTAAGCTGATATCAGAGCAATTAAAGCCAGCATTAGGGTAAATAAACATGTAACAGTGACATCGTATTCCAGAAAGGTAGTTTAAAGCTGCCAATGCTTCCGATCTCAGTTCGGTTATTTATGGGTAGTAAATTCAATGGAACCGGTCGTGGAGTATTGATTTCCTAATGAAAATGGAGAATCACCATATTTTGTTGGTTGATTCTTACGCAGCTAGTTAAGGTGGTTAACTGAAATTTATCGCTACCCGGATGGTTGCAAATTGTAGAACTTAAACTTCATAACATCATCATCATCATCATCATCATAACAGCCATGAGCCTGACCAAAAGGTACTGTGGCTCGGGCCGCCGCTCACCTCAACAGTGACGTGGAATATCCCAGAAGAAAACGCTACTAAGAAGGTTGAAAATTATT
>JTDE01003129.1:65538-79456 GCA_014338405.1 Paragonimus skrjabini miyazakii | reverse complement strand
GTTCCAAATCGTGGGCTTCATTGACTGTGGGCCAGGAGAGGTTAAGTGTCCACACGAACTTCTTCTGAGCACAGTGGTCAGAGTTGCGGAATCGGATACTATTGGCCTCGGCAACGGTCAGCATACGGAATCTCACCATCTTTGATCGATTCCTTGCTACTTGGCGGCCAATGTGAAAGAAAGACGCTTTTCAGATTGGCTACCGATCAAAGATGCTGAGATTCCGAATGCTGACCATTGCCGAGGGCATTAGGATCCAACTCCGCAACTCTGACCTCTGTGCTCAGAAGAAGTTCGTGCGGACACTTAACCTCCCCTGGCCCACAATCAATCAAGCCCATGATTTGGAACAGTGATTGAGAAACTGATAACAAACACGCCGTTCCATAACCTCTATTGACCGTTTTTCTGACCCACTCTAGTTTTTGTCTTCATATTCATCGTGTTATAATTAGCCTGATGATGAAACACAGAAAACAAGTCTTGTTCGCTACTTTGTCGTTCTC
The DNA here is from genome assembly GCA_014338405.1 of Paragonimus skrjabini miyazakii. NCBI lineage: Eukaryota > Metazoa > Platyhelminthes > Trematoda > Plagiorchiida > Troglotrematidae > Paragonimus > Paragonimus skrjabini miyazakii. Next base: position 78,950 of record JTDE01003129.1, on the reverse strand, counting down.
ATGACATAAATGCTTGTGGATATTTTCTGAATGTCTCATAAAGGGAAAGTACGAGTTGTGTTGTCTCCCGATTTTACAGCTATTGAACGAGGTTAACACGGCGATACCTGGATCTACTCCCAAGATAATAGATCAACCTGAATGTAGCAGGTAATTTCTTGTCAGGACTTAAGGTGTACACTCACAGGAGTTGCACATTCACAGGTGATACACAAACACACCAATACTAATAGTTGAATAAAAATTTAGTGTTAATCCAATGAAACCAACCATCAGGAAACATACACAAAATTGAAATACGGTTATCGAGTGAACTTAAAATGTAGTGGAAGACAGTCTGTCAGTTAAAGTTTGCAGAAGAAAGAGCTTACGCAGTTTTAAAAGAAACGCTGGGTAAAATTTGTTACAACTTTCCCATAATCGATAATGTTTGGAAGTAGTAATTTGACTAAGGCAGTACGAAAACATTAATACTCTCGGAAATGGGTTTTGCTCATCGTAATAAGACTGTAACCTTTAAAAGAAGTGCGGAACAGAATTACGGAAGAACAATAGAATCTGCGAGGGTGAACATGTACAATAATCATTGGCACACGGTGCCGATGGTGTCTGAGGCGCAAATCATAAAACGTTGACTTTCTTTTCCTACTGAAGGTCATTGTTAAATAAAATGACCCGGCTGGGTTATACAATAAATTAACACTCAGATATTTTATAGAAGACACAATTTATTGTAGCTGACTGCAGTCATGTGGCAATTGGGAGTTACTCAGTATGGGTTCAAATGTTTAGTTATCCAGACGTCAATCTCATAACTACGTAAACTTTAGTTTAGCTTTCGGTGGCAGAAAGGAATTACGCTCTGTACTGAGTCTTCGTAAGGGCAGAACTGGAGCCACTAGCTTTTACGAAGTAGTCGAACAATTTAAATATGAATCGTATTCAACCCGCAGCTAAAATTAAATCACATTAATCAGCCGTGAAAACAAGTACACATCGCTAACGTAATGCACAATGGCAAAATAATCGTAACCAAAATTCCGTTGATCAATGTCAAGCAAACACGTATTTCAAACAGACAATGAAACAATCAAACCAGTAGAACACAAACTTGGGAACCATTTATTGTGGAAATTAGAGCCGATTATGTTGCTTCTGACCATAGCAGCTTCACATCATACGTTGTGATGTTTTTCTTGAAATAAGCAGTTCGATGCAATTTACCTTGTCTGTATCTTGGCTCACCAAGAAGAAATGTTCCGTGTTTCAATTCAGCTGCTTACTCACCAAGACAAAATCCTGTGAGCATCAATTCAGATTAACTGAATAGGGTGAATGAGATTGCTTGAAAACACCCTATTGGTTTCACCTCAAGTAGTGCTTTTAAGACCAAAAGGTCAAGTGGTATCTTAAATAAACTCTGTAAGAAAGCTTGACTTCTAGCAACTTCTACTGTCGTGAAATCCAAGCGCATACTAATATTGAATACTTATACATCGGTCGTTTAGTACAATTATTTTTTTTCGCTGTTTGCTCTAAATGAGTGTAGTACTGATCTTCATTCTGTTGACCTTAAATCATTTTTGATTCAGTGAGATTGTGTTGTGGAGAGCTTTTTGTTTGGCGGTTGATTCAACTGCGCCGATGTTCAGGACAGTACTTTGTGCTAGCTACCAATACACGGTGATATAGTAGAACAGTGCTAGGTTCTGAATCCAGTGCAAGTTTTGTTGAGGCTGCTTTCGTCTAATGAGTCCAAAACAGGATGAAAGTTATCGCACACCGATAGTTTTGAAGATGAAAGTTATGAACTACTACATAATTTTGAAAAAGGTCAAAAGTATAGCGTAAGATGTCTTGTGCACGGATATTTCGTTCGCATCTCATCCGTTACTACAGCGAAATTAGTGCAATCAATATATAGCAAGCAGGCATGGCAACAATGGTGAAGAATGCGGGCGTGATAAGCGAGGTCAGAATGACTGAGATTCAAGAACAAGGCATTCAGATGACGCAACATGAGGCTGATAAGGACGGTTATGTTACAAGGTCAAATGGTTATGGACATTCAAGTGAGGGGTGGAGTAAACGTCAGTAAGTACTTTTAAACTGGAGTGAAAACAAAACTGTTAGACGAATGCATGGATGAAAGTAAAATATAACGTTCAGAACAATGGGAAGTTTTTGTGAATGGGATAAAATTACCAAGGGAGGGATAAATTGATACCCATTTGTTTCCGGACACATAGCATCTAGTTGGTTCGAAGAATGGCAACAGTCTGTGCAAATCGTAGACTGCTTTTTACGCTATACTGCTGGCCTTTTTCAAACTTATATCGGGGAACCACTGCTCCAAATTACTACACAATTAACAATTCATGTCATTTCGAGGCGGATTCAGTTTGTTCGCAATGAAGTAGGTATGGACGAGTAATAAACCACAGAAAAGGCTTTAACAGGCTGTTTACGTGCGTCATAAATCGGATTGCGTAATCGTTTTGGCCATGAACTGCAATCATTGTCTTATCACCGTCGCATGTCAGTTGCACACACGGAAATTCTGCGTCAGACCGAGAACAGACTCATCACAACAGTGATCTGAAATTATGTACTGTTGATCTACTTGATTCTATCCTTTTCGAACAGTGCGGAGTGATTTATCTTTACCGGCTTTAGTGCTGTCGTCTGATCTACATATTCAGTTGTGTAACCGTAGAAAACCAAGAGTTAGAAATGTCAGTAGGCTGTAGTGTTCCACGATTGCTAGAAGTGCTGCTTAAAGCAATCAACCTCCCAGTAACACTGGTTGCGTCTATCAGAGGGCTTTAATAAGTCAATTTTGTTTCTCCAGCTGGCGGGATATGGTTCACAAAGAATAAGTGCTACTCAAGTGATACTTCCCATGTTTAATTGAAGCACAATTGGTTTGTCAACCTTTTGTTCTGGAGACAAGTAATGTCACGATTTTCGGACTGTTTCTTAACCTTCAGCACCCATGAAATTCATTAATAAAAAATTTCGCCTTTTGTGTTATTGTCATCCAATTCTACATCTGGCAAACTGCCTCAGTTTCATTTGGAATTGTTCTACAGTGTGAACAGAACAAATAATTGGGCTACAAACCCACACGTTTCAAATGCAAGAATCCTGCTGCTTTGTACTCCTGACATACCTCACAGACATCACATACTGCGTACCTGGGACATTCACTGTTCACTTGCATTCATCTTGCCAATCGTGAATATCATCAATGTGACTAGGAACGATTGATATTTCCGACACCCCTGTTCATAATGCTACAAACTGTTTTCTGCACAGAAGTGAATACGGAGTTAACAGAACTTGTACTAACAGACAATCTAGATGTTACATGTAATACGTTGGATGATATTCTTGGTTGATCAGAAGACTGGTCATCGTAGCATTCACGATGTATGTACTAATTATGTTCGGTCAAATGCGACTGTGATTGTCACCGGCAACACTCAGCTGTAATTGCGGTGGAAAAATCTTATGAAGAAGATTTCCCCAAGCTATTTTGTTTCATCTTGAATGACTTTCATGTTCTCATTACAAAATCAGTATTGGTCAGGCGGGATGATACCATACTGTTTATATACTTCCTATTGTCAGCTGTGTACGACCTATTCAATGACTACTTTGCAAGATTGGAGATCGTAGACTCCAGAGTTTTAACTTTTGCTACCGTTATTCATAACTCAATATCATAGCAACTACTCAGTTTCTGGGAACAGTTACTACCATGAATTGTGTAACACTTGGATTTTCACTGATTTCTTAGAAAACTAGGTATCCAAAATGACAACAAATCCATTGTGGTTTTTCTACCAAACGCTCCCCAGACAAGTGCCAACTTTCTTGGAAAGATCGCTTCCATTTGGAACCCTAAGATTTTCATTGACCTTTCATCATCAACCCCAACGATGAATACTTTCAATATGTCGGCTCACCTTTCTCCCGAAGAGAGCCAACTTGCGCTAGACATGTTCCGTAATTGCTTACGACGGTTTCTGTCATCACAACGTTAGACTAACTTGCTTGTAGACTGATGTACGCACGCTTGAAGGAGGAATAAACACAAAATATTTACTACGTATAAACATGTTTATGATTCAATGAAAACTTGCAACTCCGGATTGTATTAAGTTATAATATTAATGATATCTGAAGAAGATCTACAAGATACCGCATCGTTGGTGCTGACTTGAGTAACGTTCAAGGAATTGCGTAATGTTTTCACGACAACATATTGGTTACTTCGGATTTCTATAACACTACTGAGTTATGTCCACTGGGCCGGGCTGCATTTGTGAATGGTTTTCTGTCTTGGGGCTCTAGTAATCTATCAACCCCTTGTTCTGTACACCTGGGACCAGTTTGTTGGCCACAGGACAGGAAGTTTACTAAACAGATAACAGTTAACGTGTCAGAAAATGGGAAAACTTTAATTGAATGCTTAAGTCCTACCAGGCTGTCTACGGTGTTGACTACGAAATAGGGCTCAACCGACGAGTTTGGATCAAAATGACAACTTCTCAATACATACTTTTCAGCTGATTGCGTTCGTCATCGCCCAGGTTTTGAATACTTTATAAAAGTGTGCAGACGTGGGTCAGAAGTACGTAACATAAACTCAGAGAATCCGCAAATTACGTATCCGATGGTGACGCTCATTCAGAGATGTCACCGAAAAGTGTGTACGTGGTTTCTGTGAATAGGTCTCAACAACCGACTGACAGATGTGACTGTGACTCAATACACTTTATTACGAGCCATGAGGAAAACTGACAAGAGATAATAAACTATTAAAAAGGTACATCCTTATTATAATAAACAGCCTCACTATTTTGGTGAAGGTCTATCAAATCGGAGCGCCGTATCACTGGACCTATCAGAATGAGTAGAATCCGTGAACTTCTACAAGTTAATAAAAGCTTGTAAAAACTGTATACACTTGATCGTATGTCAGTATGTTATAAAATGACACGGATTAAAGCAAGAGGAATGGGGAAAAACAAAAATGATTTAAACCGTCCAAAGAACTATTGGAGTGATACAGGGGAGAAATCGCAATGGAGGACAGTAGCGTTGAAATACAGAGTTTCACAACTGAACACCACCCACACTCGATCGCGGCCTACGCATTCCGATAAGTCTTTCGGCTATCCCACTTCGAAAGGAAGCATTAGACTAGAGTTTCGCTCTTATTAGAGTTCAAAAGTAGTGCATATTCTTGTCCGGATCAAAATGATCGGGCAGGCTAAACACTATTCATACAAGGTTGTAGATGAGCGTTTGGATTTGATTATTCGGTCAGGCCTATTGTGAGTTTGCTGGCGTTGTGATTAACATGTCAGTCTTACAAGCACGACGGTCAGAGTGCAAACTTCGATCCGGACAAGGATATGCACTACTGATGAACTGTAATAACGGCGAAACTCGAGTCTAGTACTTCCTTTCGAAGTGGGCTAGCCGGAAGACCTATCTGAATGCAAAGACTGTGATCAAGTATGGGTGATGTTCAATTTTGAAAGAACCTAAATCCCCGAACCCTCACTACGAAGAAGTACAACTCGGTCATGAGAATCATTCGGGGAACAAACACATCCTAACAAATGATAGGTTGATGTTATTAGTGTTCAGAATTATTCAGATGGTCGCCCGGATTTTAGTTTTAGGTTAGCGTCACGAATGTTTGTATCTGGTCCTTGCTATCACAGTAGATTCAAGTAGGATTTTCCAGATTGGACATGCGTTAACACTAACAAACTGCTGGTTTCATTTAAGACTATTCATCTGATGTTGTGGATTTGTGAGTGACCTTGGGGAAATCCGTTCCGATTAAGTTTAAGAATATGTAGCAAAGGGTTCAACGATTGAAGTGGCATTTAGACAGAACATAATAATGTCGCCCCTTATAATGATAATTGACCTAGTTTAAATAATCTTTTTGAGTAAGCAAAGTGATAGAATACACTCTATTACTCTAGGCCGTATTCAGTCAATCAAGTGAGTATCGTTAAAACTCTTCATTTAGTCTGGAACCTACCCGGCATTACAGATCAATCCTGCTACCTCCCTTGATGGGACTTTGTCAAGAGGTGGTAGTGTATATAGGCTTGAATGAGCTACTATAGTTTATCATAGTTGGGAGCCACACTAAATGAAAAACAAGGCTGGGCAAATGATGCGCCGACAAAAGAGTGACTTTCACAATACGTACCAGTGATTTCAGTTCCTCAATATCTATTATATATCTGACCATAAGTGAGCAGGAAATCAGTGACAACAATTTCTGTTGTTCAGGTTTTCATACCCTCAGTCGACATCTGCTACGCGTATCCAGTGACTGAAACAGTAAGGGGATTCTGGCCCGCTGTTACTTCGGATTTCTTAAATGAGTCTAAGCTACTTATGATAGTGTGCTAATCCCCGTGTTTAAATCACCTGTTCTAAAAAAAGCCTCACTTGCTCGTCTCTTTCCCAATACGGTGCATCTCCTAAAACAAGTATAATGATACGAAGACAACTGGCGGATTGTGTCAAATCTTGGACGTGGAAATTTTCAGTTATGATAAACCTGCCGAATTGAGTCAGGGCATACTAATCGCCATCCCAGTATAAAACTTCGCAAAATTTTGACTGGTGTAGGAAACCGTGGACAATATCCCGGGTACTATCGGTGGGATAATGTGATTCGCGTTTTGTTTCCTGCCAAATATGTCGCCGGAACATGTACAGAGACCAGAAAAGACCAAACACACACGGTTTATAGACATCCAGCGATCGTAATTTCTATACTAGTCTGAAGCACCCAATATGATTAAGATTTGCCAGCAGGGGAAACCGGAGATATAGGATGGTACCAAATGTTCCGGGCCACCTTTATTTGGGTGGTATCAACAAAAACACAATTGTTTTTGTAACAACCAATTCACTGCGGTATTCAAGCTTCATACACCGTACTACTTTGAAATTGCACGTTTACAAACAACTACGTAAGTAAACTGGTATAATTTTGTTTAATAACGGCAATTTTGTGATCTATCAATTTAAAATCTGTGTAAGTTGGACCTACCCAAACTTTCTGTGTCCAATGTCACTTACGACCTTTATTTGACCAAACACTCCCGTCTGATTATGTTTACGATGAGTTTATAAGACATTTTATTTTAGTAAAAACAAACACCTTTGTATAAGGTGAAGATCAGTTGATTGAATAATTAGTTCAAACTGATTAGAACGGGAGTTTTATCTCCGCTATTCCAATGAAGTACATTGAATAATTGGATTGGAAAATGTCGTCTACTGAAGCCAATATCCGTGGAATTTTACATGTACATCATGTACATAGAACTGAAATGTACCACTTCCGTTTCTATCAACACAGTTAAGGACTGGTTGAGTATGAAACGCATTGGCTCATTTGTATAATGTATCAACACAGTATTGGTCAAGTTTACGAAACAACGATTATCATACCACCAAAATATTGTTTGTCGGCGTGGGATTATTTAGCTAACGAAAAAACGTCAGTACTGAAGTCGGATAGTAACATCAATTGAAAATTCTTAACCAAATTCAATTCCTCACTAGTATGTTGCTCTAGACACCAAATTCGCGTAGGAGACATCATTGTTGTGAACTGTTAATCGGATTAAAAATGACACAACGTTATGAGCAAGTTGTAATAGTCTACGTTTTAACCACCTTGAGTGGCCTTCCTCAAGAGTGTTGTAATCGAAATCACACTAATGTGAATACAACACTTCTGAAGAAGGCCTTTCGAGGTAGTTGAAACGTAGACTATTACAACTTGCTCGTAAGGTTGTGTCACTCTCAGTCTATTTTTCAATCACATGTTAAACACGACACCCAAACTGTTTGACTCCTTTGGACTCAATTTGGTGTGGAAATCTTACTCGTTTACGAGTAAGGGAACATCAATGTCAGTACTTAAGCACCACAGTTAACGTTTCCCCGGGAAATTCATCTACTCGCCTGAAAGCCAAAACGCTTCGCAACGTTGAGTTGACACACATTCACTCTAGCTTAGAATAATAGTTTTAGGTAGCCATTCAGGATCAGTGCAACATTATCATCTTACCATAAGGATCAGCGTCACGGTAACCACATAGGTAACTTCCATAGCCAATCCCATCACCAGATCAACTGGACAGACGTTTAATGTGAAATGTGAGTGACCCCAGCAAGAATACAGCCAGAATAATAACAAGTCACTATGAAATACGAAGCAGCGGATTTTCCATTGCACCAATGCTACTCAGACATACCATGAATAGCTAGGCCAAATAACCATCTCTTGTGGTAGTTTGACTAACACGTCAAACCACGAATGAACTGAATGACTGTTAATTACTGAGTACTGAAGATCTCTCCTTGTATGACATTGAAGTTTTTGATGTCTAAGTAATTATAAACTATTAACTGTATGATTCATATGGCGTACACCTATACAGTACCTACCAGAGTACTGATGTCAACATCGATCAGCGGTCACCAGTAAATTTGTTTCGCAAGGTGTTTTGTTTTCTCGATTTCTGCGTAACATTAATGGATATCGGTTACCACCATTTTCGAGAGGACGGCAGTATGTTCAACCAGTCTTCTTACAACGCACATATCGGCAAAATCCAAGACTGTTTGTAGACTTATTAAAAGGGGAAATTCCTTCATAGTTGTGACTGTCGTACACACCTGAATGCTGGTAGCGCTGCTTCATAATGTTACCGGATAATTTTAAGCTACTCCTCTAGAGACATGGAGCAAGGCTGCCAAATAAAATGATAGAATTTAAGGACGGACGGGACTTTCGTCTGAGGAATTTGCCTGTTTACCTAACAGACAATGACACAGCCATACTTTGTAGGCATAATATGTTGTCGCCAAAGCACTCTGATCGTTGACGTAGAGACCGACTAGTCGGTGTTCTGGAAGTATTGTACAACTTGATGTCCAGTGGAGACGCGAACATAAGAGCTAAATAAGTAATGGTACCTTTTTCGCATCGCTCAAACCACCGCCAGGTCTATCTACTGAGATTATGAACAACAGTTCTCTGCCTTCATCAACAATCTAGAGATACATATGACCGCAAAATCGCCTTACTTTCGTCCAGCGCTGGTTCTAACCTCTTGCTTATTTCTGATCAACGCCATGCGCACTGATGGTGAGAACGATGCGGATATCGGCTGTCATACGGCCCTATGCTTCTACGTGAAACCGTCCCGTATAAATGAAGCTGAGTCTATTGATCCACTATTTAAGCTGTGAAGAGTGGTTGAGTTCTAAAAACGAAATTAGATATAAGACAACAGCAGCACTTCAGGCAGTCTGTGATTGATTGCAACCTACCCTAGTTCACCATGACCATTAGAAGTCTATCTCAGACTGGATCTAGTTGATAGCAACCAGATACAAAAATGAATTGCAATCCCTTAACCCGGGCTCGGTATTCTATCAACTTGATCGAAACGTTAGCCCAAGCACTGCCGTCAGTCACTGGTCTCAACAATCCCTCGTTTTCCATAGGTAACCTGTGTAATTTTGACGAGTAAGCGCCATAGACAGCTCATGAGAAATCCGGTCAACAGCAACTTCGAAGTGGAGGGAACTATGCTGAATAAGCTCCATGGTGTATTGATCGGCGTCAAGGGTTGTGGCTTGGGCATTCGTGGAATTTCAAACGGCCATTAGTAACAGCGATTTTGGAAAAAATCGAATACTGTACAGCGATTTCACGACTTCCCCCTGTTTAGCTATGGTAGCAAGCATCTGCACAAATTTGAGTTCAACGACATTTGATAACTGGCACAAACCCTCGGGGTCTTGCAATCAATTCATATTCCAAACAAACTACAAGTGCATGTACGAGCAAATTTACACAAGTGAATGTAATTTCCTTCGCCTTCTGATCGAGCAGACTACAAACTGCGTCTTCGAGATCAAAGAGCACAATTTTTCGTTTCAAAAAGACAGTCGCCACGCGTTTTCAACTTCTTTGGAATCACGTTTTTGCCATTTGTATTGCATTAGCAGTGAACTACAATTTGGAAACGTCTGGATTGCGTCACCACCACCTGTATTACATCAGTTGCATTTAGTACGACTGAAATATCAGATTATTACATAGTTTGAATTTCATAGTCTCCAGACTCATCTTGGATACAGTTAAGCTGACTTTGGTCATCGCTCTCTGATTACATTGCGTCTGTCGGGTGACTTCACTAATCCGTTTCAAACAGTTATTAGTCACGCCATTTATCTCGAGGTTCTTGTCACTCACATAGGCTCGTGGGTTTATCGACCGGTTTATCTGGTTGGTTAGCTGCGTTCCGGACTGAAATGTGAAGTGATGCTGAACGAAGGTTTGCTCTCAAAATGTAGTCAATAAAGCACAACTTGAACTGAATTCTGCGATAGCACCTGTAGTTCTGCACTGTATGGGGTTGTCTTTGGCGTTTTTGAAAGCCCACTCGATTTGACCGTTGTTCTCACACGTTCAATGAACAGCATTCAAGAAACGACGTGAGTTAGATCTCACCAGACGATAGGCACCAGCTGACACACATTGTCAGGGACAAACGACTCAACGCTGTTGCAATCGTGGGCAATATGTTCGACCTTCTTGATACATGTTTCTGAGCGTATTCCTGAATGGCTGATGCAATAAGACAGCAGTCGATCTCATGTTGGCAGCAGTACCATATTTCTATCTCCGAATCTCACAGCTATCTTCGAACTGTTTATAGTGTCTCACAAATACTTTCACTGCAAATATACTTTTTTCCAGTTAGATATCAGTTGATCCCTCAAGTTCTGCCTTGGGTTTCTCAATATTTCGACACGTAGTCAAGTTTTGCAAACGTGGGATTCATTTGGGTCAAACAACAGGTGCAGATTATTGCTCTCTTTTCTGTCTTGTAACTTGCATGTATTAAATTTTGCAATAACATGCTTCTAAATAAGCTATAAAGAAGTTTGGATAGAGATTTCAAGACACCCGGGTCCTTCGATAAGGAGTTCAGGTTCCGTCTATCAGAGTTCGGGAAGTATGCAAATTATTGTTTACTTCACATATTTCGGAATGCTGTAACAAAACAGGAAGTGTTAGACCCACCCTTTCATCTTTCCTGTGCTGCTCCGCAGGTTTACTGGCTCATGCGAGAACAGTTAAAGCGCTGCACCTGGTTTTAGTAATTTTGCTTTGGAACCAGTCTTTAATATTGCATATCGAACTGAGCTCAAGCGGCGAAACGTGAACCAACAAGAATAACAGTAATATTAGGCCTGACTGAACGTAGCTTCTACTAATCAATTCAAAGCAACAAGAAATACATTATAATATTGATGTCTACTGCGAGTACTACTCACTTTATGGTTAGAAAGCCTTGCTAAATCTGACACGGGTGCAGCGTATCACGTTCTAGTTGGTTCACCACGCCGTTGATCCCAGTTGATCACTGGGAAGTCTTTGTGTGTTGTAGTTCTGCGTAACAGTGACATTGGTTACACCATTACTTAAGATCTATGATTTCCATTTAGTTTTAAAAACCGACTCAGCTAAGAACTCACCTCAAAACTTCAAAAGCTGTGGAACTTACTGAATGAGAAGTGACAAATGAAGTTGGTAAATGTTTGATTGACCGATGACTACAATGTCGAAAGTGTAATGCAGAAAGTGACAGCATCTTAAAACTTACTTTTTACTACCCCAAGTTCTACAAAAGACTTGAGAATGAAGTCTAGACAAAATGCCGATGATCCTTGAAGTAAGGTAACACGGGAGCATACCAAAATAAGATTATTGATTATTTTATCCAGTAGTCCTATAGAACAGTCATAATGATAAAGTGAATTGCATGTTTTGGGGACCTTATCATCGTACGAAAACAGTTAATAGGCTACAAGTTATGTGGTAAAGCGATGTGCAGTCAAATAATATAAACCATAGACCTTTCCGCGATATTTTAGACATCGTAACAGCTGAAGACTACCACGTTTATTCCGCACTGCTCATTTATCTCGAGAAAGTTCTCTTCGGTGTGAGTCAGTAGCTTTCCAGCAGGTAACAATCCTGTCGTCGACATTGTGCTTAGCCTTCTCAGCTGTTACAGGGACCAGTCAAAGGTTATCGTTATTGTACAATGGCAGGCAGGCCTTCTGAAAGTGAAAACGTACTGGTAAGCTTACCCACTTTCACTGTGAATGCATGAACTCGTTGAGCTTAGCGCACGTGTATCAGGTAGTAGACACGTCATGTGATGCAAACACAGTGAGCGTGCACTGGAGTTCCATGTAAACCAATGTGATATCTAATGCTTGCAAAATGATGCAGAACGGTCGATGACGATGTCCGTATGGGAATCCGACTGGTTCTTTAAAACCGTAAACGGTGGGCGCGGTCAAAATCCTACTATTGTTTAATGAAAACTAGCAAGACAGACAATAATATACCGTGAAAATTTGCTTAGTTCTGATGGGTTGTGTCAGTTGTCATTGCTCACTAAATGGAATGATAAACTGATCGTTGTTGCATGAGACTTCGAGGAAAGACTGGTTACTTTCGGGTGTTCAGATATAAATGTTAGAATTGCATCAAAGCAGCTCTAATCGTTCTGAGATAGAGCCATCCGACTGCCTTTCCCTAGAACACTGGAACTTTTAGGACAGCCTTGAATGACTCAGTCAGGTGAACCCTGTGGTTCGTAATGATCAAAACTGTGACATTCGTGTGTTACCATTTTGTCCATTCACTCCGAACAACCATCCATTTTACATTGCTGTTCACCCAGTGTGTTTTACTATAAAACTACAACTAGATTTGTATACAAGTATACTTTAAATGTGGACAGTCAAAATGTTGTAGAAGTCATTTTACATGATGAAGGTCGTCTCTTAACTTTGCTTAAAATTGAAACTAATGAAGTTCGACGATAAAATTCAAAGTTTTTTTCTCAATCTGTTGATAATAACTTACGAAAGGACAAAATGTTTATAAAATGTAACTAAAATTATATATATATGTATATTAACTGTTCTATGTACGATGGATCTATCAAATATGTACCTTCTTAATGGCATTTGTGTTAGAGTTGTCGGCACAAGAGTAAAAAAAGGCAGCCCCAATCCGAAATCTGCACACGCAAGAAGTGTTAGAATGCACGGGAGGAAGTATATGGCATATATTAGCTCATCTACTTAGAGTGAATCTAATGAACGGCGAAAACTACAGTTCGGGTTGCACATATGACACGATGTTCACCTTCTCAGGTCTGCGCCGCATGGCAGCTTCAGGAGATAGTAACTACATTCTCCCTCATTCACGAAGACGCGATTAATTAGCACAAACGAGCAAATCGATTATCGAC
>JTDE01003129.1:47977-61122 GCA_014338405.1 Paragonimus skrjabini miyazakii | reverse complement strand
GGAGGACAAGGAAAGACTATCGAAATAGTGTGCACGCGCTCGGCAGAAGTTCCACCAAGGGGAATGACAATGATGGATGTGAATGCAAATCTAACTTGCAAATGAGTATACGTGTTCGTGGTTTGATTTTTGACATGACCTATACGGGCGTTTGCGCAATAAACGAATTCTCAGGCCAAGCGTCTTTTGCGGTCACAACACTATGAGATCTACTTAACGGCTTGTGGTTGTTCAATAAGTGATCAGGGTGGATTATGGAAGAACATTAAAATCAACAGTGGAATGTGCCAACTTAGTACACTCTCGAAATGAAGCTGCGGTAAGCAGAAACTGTTTTCAGGTGAACTAGACAATAGCCTAATCGTTTTCTGATAAACAATCCTAATCTGGAAAGGTCAATGAATATCACGGCGTAAATTAACTCCAAGTACTTGGATGATAATGGATTGGAAATGATTAGAAACCCAAAGTATATAAGCTGTTTCGTCAATTTTGAAATAACCTTCCAGTGTTTCAATCAGCCAGGCCTTTTATTCGTAAATTGCCCCAAAATGTAGCGGAACGCATATCTAAAGTTGGCTTGCTTCTTCGCTAAAGTGATTCGATTGTTAATCACTTATAAGATATACGCACCAAATTGAGTACAACTGGAGACAAACAGTTTGGGTGTCGTGTATAACATGTGATTGACAAATGGATTAGGAATGACACAACGTTACGAGCAAGTTGCAATAGTGTACGTTTTAACCACCTTGGGTTATCTTTTTCAGAAGTGTTGTATTCACATTAGTGTGATTTGAGGAAGGCCACCTGGGGTGGTTAAAACGTAGGCTATTACAACTTGCTCATAACGTTGTGTTATTCTCAATCCATTTATAAGCATATCTATATTGTTTACCAAAAAGCTTGAAACATTGTCTAATCTCACACAAAAAACGTTTTATTCGCAAACCAAGTCACATCATGCACGATGTAATTTGAACATTACTCATGGATGTTTGTTACTTTCGTTCTCAAAATGATGTTCCGGTCAACTCTCTGGAAAGATTGACTGGGTTCAAACCGTGCTCGTTGTTTGGAGTACATTGCTAGTGTGCATTTTTATTTCGGCATAATTTTCTGCTGTAGTTCTGTATCGTCAGCGAGTTCTAACGAGAGCGACATTCTTATCTAAAACATTTTCGAAAAGATCTGGCTGGAAAAGTCCGCCTAAATGTGACAATTTTTATTAAAAATGCAAGTCAGCAAAACATTCAACTTGTAGTAACTTTTTGGTGTATCGTTTGCTAGATCACACACGATCATGATAGCGATAACTAATCCTACAAACGCTGTTCCAGTATGGGTTTAAACGAATGACTGATTTCGTTATTAGTATGGTGAACAAGCAAATCCTAAACTAATGTCCACATATGATGGACACACACACTACTGATGACCTGTAAACAGTGTTAAAATTGCAGGAAGCAATCAAACGATTTTGTTCTCAGAGGAGCAAGATGTGCAGTGATATGTCGTCGACTGCACGAGATTTGATTCTGCTCGCGCAATGCAAACGCTGGATATTGTCAATGATAAAGTCTGAGTCAAACCTCGGTACTGGCAACCAAGTTGGTTGCAAATTCAACCACTAGCGCACATTCACTAGACTTTGGACGTCGAGAACTTACAACCAATAAGACAGTGCGTTTCCCCTTTATGTCGAGTGACTTATTCCAAACTGAAGTCAGATTCTCCCCAAATTAGACGCACTAAACAACCGGTCTACCAAGCCAGGCGCACTCCTAAACGGACAAGCCAATGTGCCGGTGCAAAGGGCAGTCTCACAGTTGACCTACTTCAGGACAACTGTGTTTTAGTAACTCACCTGACGAACGTGAAACGTGATGGACGAGTTGCTTGCAAGTAGGAACAACAAAGTGTGTACAAGTCGGTCGTGAGCTTCTTGGTGCGTCACAAAATGTGACCATCATATTGACTTTAGAGGTGGTTGTCGGTGTAGTTGGGATGAACTTTAACACTATACGGTTCGTGGGTAGTGAAACAGAGGAACATAGTTAGGTTTTTGGAGTAATCGGAAGAAAACATGAGAAAGAGTATTGGAGTGCATTCAGGAAAGACGTGGCATTGGTAACCGTGGCCTTCTGGAATTATTGTTATTTACAAATACATGTTCATGTCTGAAGCAGTTTTGGAACATATACCACATATATCGATTTCTGAATAAACGGTCCTTGAGACACCCTTCTTCATGGCTGTCAGCGCTGGTTTAGTTGGTAAGCATTAAATGTTCAACTTCATAATGTCTCAAGAAAATCAGATTTAGTGTAAGACTAGAAGCGGGACTGAAGTGGAACTGCAATAATAATGAAAAATGCCTTACAAGGGGTGAATTAACTCGAAAATAAAACAAGATTCACAATTCCTTGTTACTTTGGTTTTATATACATGACGTTTTAAAACCTTCTACTATCTCAGTTTTGTAACACTGAATTCAACCTATTGTGATTTCAGATTAGACAGCTGCACATTGAGTGAGTTACAAGATGTCAATTAAGAATTCAATAAAAATTTTAAATAATCAAAGACCCGCTGAAGTATGGTACATCTGGAGTTTGACGTGTAGGAGCTGGTGTGTTGAATATATATGCATGATTGAATAAAACTTACGTTAGGCCTGAGAATATGGGAAATTTGTTATCTTCCAGGGGTTTGTTGACAAATTGCTTGCATGTTCCTACATGAAATATGTTCGTTACTGTTCTTTATATTATTAGGACAAACTGCAGGGAAAATATTATTTCACGAGGCGGTTGTAAACCTCGGGGTAAACCAAACTACGTCATGGATTGGTGGAACCTGATTTCAAATGGAACCACGTAGATAATGTAAACCCTAACTTTGATTAATGCATCATCGGTATATAGAAACTAATATACATTACGACATCAGGGAAGTGAAAAACACCTCAACGAATCTTAATCGCGAATGACTTGAACCTGGCTAAGTCAAACCGTGTGCCAAGCCGACAGTTGTTCATACTGATTGAATTAAACAGATTCAAATAAATATCTATGCCTTTTAAAATATTCATAGACGGGTTATGATCGTTGCGTCATCGGTTCGAGAATGACAAACTGTTTTACACTAGCGTCGTGCTAGAAGCGTCAGACATTGATACCAGTAATATCCTGAGATCTCGAATAACGCTAGAACTGGTACGTGGATTGACACATCCCTGAGGAAAAGACATCGAACTGATTGCAGTGATTAATTGATATTTATCTTACACAAAACCGGAGTTGTAGAAGCATATCAGTATTAACGAAATCAGAGTCCACCGTTGGTTGACAGAAATAACATATAATTTCATGGACTGTAATTTGATTGGTCCAATATCGAGCGGATAACTTGACAAATGGCGGGATAGATAACAACGCAGTTGCGTTTATTCACAGCGCTATATCTTAAAAGGACGTCGAATTGATCTGCTGTCGGGCTTTCTTTTTTGCCAGGATTTAGATGGACAGTGAATCTAATAGATTTTTACCACAACACCCCCAAAAATAACGTTGTGAGGTTACCTGATGCTTACAGTTCGTTCAGCTGATGATATTTCGTTTATGTAAATTGTGAGAAGATTTTCAGGATGACCCCCTGGGACACAGTGAAAAGACATTTATGTTGGAGCACGGGAAGTATGGTTTTCCGTCGAAGGGATGACAATTTAGATATATCAAACTTCTTTAGATATCAAAATCAGTGAAAGCTTAAGCAAACCTACTGCGAAACACGGATCTGGCGATGTTTGAGCATGTTGCCCATCGGACATTCCAGTAAATAAGTGCCTCAAGAATTCCCCTCCTACACCTATTCTTATTTCATGTTTTTCATGATATTACGATGTGTTTCGTTATATCTTCAGACATTTGCTTTCAACTTTCAAGACTTCAATTATCGACATTTACGGTTCCAAAAGTGCAGTCCCGTCTGATACGGTGCCTGTCTTTCCACCTATACAATGTAATCCATCTAATTGACAAAAGTATGCAGATCAAGGTATAGAAACTGACTAAAAAAATTTTGATTTTTTGTTGTTGATTTTTTAAAAATTTCACCACTCTGTTTAGTAACCAATTAACAAACGGGATGGATTGAAATGGGTGTGGTAAATTTTCTGGGATTGGTTGACTCAGTTGTATCTAACATTCATGTTCCTCTTTGTGTCTTTCAAGTGAAAAAAACATACTTCAGACCACGTGATCTAAAATCAAGTTACTGGAACTGATGACATCTGTTTTACACTTAACAATATTTTGATTTAAATTCATTTCATTGTCTCATACGTGTTACTTTTGAGCCTCACAGAGTTTGCAGAATACACTCCACTACACTGTTCACTCACTGTAGATATAACATAAACGATTATGTTATCGCTCAAGAAGACTATGATTTAGTACTAAAACAGTGTTATGATAATTCATCTCACAAACTAAAATATAGGTGAATTATAAGAATATTTACATGTACAGTCAATGGTTTGTGGGTTCAAGAACATACTATAATAATTGATCTTGAAACATATTGCCGGATAAGACTTGCGAAGCATTAAGTACCCTCAAGGGAACAGGTGAATAGGAATGTTGTTTTTGGTATCTACTCAACAAGTTGATTTTATTGCCAAGATGATCAAATGTAAAGCACCCCACGACAAAATACAAGGTCACCACAAATTTTCGCAATGCGTGAAAGAACGGTTGAGCTTTATTGCGCCATTTTTAACCAATCGTTAACTTGTGACCTTAGGTATTCCTAAACTATGTAAACCTAGGAAACAGCGTTTTAGAATCGTTAAAACAGCGTTTTACACAATTGTTTTCAAACCTCAACTGAAAGTAAACCATTGGTAGTTTTTAATCTTCTCCTGGCAATTTAGAATAAACCGTTCATTGTTGCATAAACGTCAAATTAAGTGACATCGATTCAAGGGGACCAATATTAAACGTGAAAATAGAAGACTGGAGTAATTGGGGTTTTTAGGATACTGTTAACAGAAATTGTAATAAAACTGTTGTCTTACTTTGAACGTAAATAAACCAGATATTAGAGTCTTTTAGCAAAACAGAATTCTAAGAATGACCATCGGCCAACGAGAAAAATGGGCTGAGTGATCATGAGTGTTTGTCAACAATGCCTGAGGATGAACAGTTCAATAACAACTTAGTTTTGGGGATAAAAAAAAAGAAAACTTAAAACGAAAACTTCTGAGCTCTGCAACAATGGAAAAGTTACTACAACTGTCAACTACATTTAACAAAATTTAGATAACTTTATACCTAATATCTTGAAATTGGATAGTCTAATATTTCAGTGTATTAGGTTGATTCCTCAGCAACACTGTTGCTGTCACTCGCTCTCTCCGCACACTATCTGTCGAAAACCTTATCACTTTATCCTTTAATTACCCACAATTGTATACATGATCCTGATATATCGGTGCACTTGTTTATGAGGTCGCGTGTAACCCAGGTTGATTGTGATATTCGAGTAAACTTCAGACTGCAATAAAGAAAGACACGTCAAACCACGTGTTACCGCAACATACTACAAGGATTCTGTCTGGCTGCAAAGCTTTGACCGAGATCAGCAATAATGCAGTAATATATGATATACGCATTAGGAGACACGCTAACATACTTCCTTCCCTCCGTCATGTATCTCTTCATGCATAATTTCTTGGTGAGTCCATCTGGTGTTTTTGTCTGAGTATGTAGTTTGCCAACATACCACCGGTCTGAGGGGTAACCGCGAAGTACAGATATCCTGCATCTTGTTGTTTACTTTCACGCAGACAATCTAAAATCAATTTCATTGCTTGCAGATTTTGTCAAAACGAGGATACATGGTGGATAAAACTTTCGATAAGTACTCAAATACCAGCGTTTTCAATATGTTCGAGGTTATCGATATCTGGTGACCTCACTCAAAATTGCAACCAGCCTGTGGGGACTGTTGGCTTGAGAATAAAGCAGTAAACTGCTCACATCCCATAATACATTATATACCCCCATTTTATCACAGATTCACTGAATTTCATAAGTTTCGTGTACGTTTAATAAATTCCTCAAAATAAAATTCACGTCACCAACAGGTTGCAAAGAAAGGTTGTTATTTAGCTAATATTTGCTGCCTACTTCATTTTGTTAACTACGAGTGGAGTCGCAATCTGGTGGCCATCTTGTAAACACATACCACCATCACTAGTAAGTAGTGGGGCTGTTTGCTGAGTTAAACTGTATGTTGCTACTTTTGACGATAACTTCCGTAGACAGGGGTTTTCGACTGTTTTTAACAGGCAGTAACTATGCCTCATAGTAAGGTAATGAGACAACCTCAGTATTACCCACTAGCGAAAGTAATCGACCATTCAGGTATGGTAATTCGAGGTCATCCGAATTGTGGTTGACTATGCAGTTGTGAACTGGGTTGCCTCGGGAGAAGGGGGACTGTCTTAGCGAAATAACTCAGTAATGTTTAGTGCTAGTAGAAGAGAACATTCAGCGTATTGCATCATTTCGAACGGAACTGGTTCTGAAAGTCGACTTGAATGACACACTTGCAGCCCAATATGATTACTGCGTCTTCGGGTCGTTAGATTATATCCTCTCACGGTTTATTCTATTCGTGTGTGATTGTGTCTCTAAACCATGTCTGTCCATTTCGTTATGTACTTCAATTATAATCAAATAATGTGTCGGTGTATTCAGACTATGCAAAATGTTATAACGGATAATACCGGACAAACCAAGTTTTCTGATTTCCTTGTCAACGCTCGTTAAAAGACATAGTCTCTCCCAGTCCAACCTAAACTGTTTGGCATGGAGGTCATAATTATAATGTTCATAAAATAGGTGCTTACAATACAATATGTGAGCGACGAGGTACAGTCTGGTTTAGTCAACTTGCCAAGAACTTTTGTTCATGAATCTTTATACAGAGATTTGAGTGGCCTATTTTCTGTTGCTAAAGTTTTGCTTGGTCTTCGAATTTAGCACTGCGGTATAGGTTGACGGGATAGTTCAAAATTAAGAAGCCACGTAGCTTATGCTTTCATACCTCTACAGTGAAAGAACAGTAAAGTTTACTGAGCGTTTTTGGATGTAAACAAGGTGTAAATGTATGCAACTTCCGTTTTCATCATCATCATCATCATAGACAGCAATACATCAGTGGTTCACACTGATGCTTAACTGTCACACAACCACGAACAAGAAAAAGCAAATCCTATATAGGAAGAGAGAAGAAAAAAGGGAAGGGAAAGGGACATAACCACTAAAAAATAGCTATGTATACATTCAAACATACAACGTCAAGGCGCCTACACCTTGCAAAATGTACGAAAGAAGTTTCTGGCATGCGGTCAAGTCAGCAACGAGCGCAGCACCTCAATTAGGGCAAATTTTGATATGTTCATTCACAAGAATGGATTAAAAAATGGCCCTGGAAGCTTATAGTGTTAGATGTGTTTCACCTTTGTGTCCACTTTGTAGGGCATTGAAACGACAACGTTGTAGCTGTGACCAGAGCTTTGGACAATATCGCCCAGTGTGCTCAACTCTTGATTGTGGAGCCTTTCCGTCTACATACCTACCTATCTATTCCACATTCTTCAGTTTCAGTGAATGGCATCAGACTTTTGCCGTCTAAACCACTGATGTGCTCTACATAATAAGGTAGCTTGTAGAACATTACTTGAGCGATTATCTTTCGTCGAATGAGTTGGTTGTATCAAAGTTAAAATTGATCCAACGACTCAGGCGCATATCTTAGTGAGATCCAAGTCTGCTAACAGTCTGTCGTTGCATACTTCGGTGAGCGTAGTATCTTCTCAGACAACAACCAAAGCCACGTTTGTTAGCTTCCTCATATGATGGTTCAGAAAAGACTAGGGTTTACAAACAATTTTTTTCTCAAGGATTTAGTCTCATTCATGCTTTAAACCGGAGTATTTTGTGTTTATTGTGGGGTCATTCAGGACGCATTTGTCTACTGACGGTTGGATTGATAACACTGGGGTAGTGCGGAACATATTTTTTACTCGTGAATGTACATGACTACATTTATTTATGTTGAAAATCATGTGCCTGTGTATGGGCCAGTAGTTAAAGGAGTTCAAGTTTATGACTGTTGAAAATAGTAGTGGATTTGTTAACTTGAGCCTATCGCTTAAATTTCCAGTTGCATGGCAAGTTTAGTACTTGGTTTACCAGCGTTTTATCATCATCCAACATGACAACATTAACGTCTATTTGCCAAAACATCTATATACCAGAGTGTTGAGGTTTACCTCATGCATACCTAAGAATGATATCATTCCACCTGTTGATGAAACGCTTACAGTATAAAGAAAGATCTCGATAAACAACTGAACACTCAAATGTCTATTTTTAAAGTTTTCATATTTTTTTTACTAGAATAAAAGTCAATACTTTTGCGTTTTTACAATAACAACAGTAATGATAATAATGATGTAAATCTCATGTATTTTTATGAATACAGAACGATAAGGTTTTTTCTGTCCTTTCTTTTGTTCACAGCCAAATGCATTTCATTGATGAAAAACTCCTTCTTCGTGAACAAATTTTCATTCCCGTTCGAAGCATTCAATACTTCAGTTTGCATTTCTTCCCTAAGTCGGTTACATCAAGAAACTAGACTGATTTACTGTTCCGACTGGGATGAGAACTGAACCAACTTCTATTTTGACTTTGTAACACAGAGATTTTACTGCATCGCTTTTATTCTACACTTCGTTCACCTCGATCAATATTGCATTTCCTTATCGCACTGAGAACACCCATAACATTATGACATACGAAGCATTTGGAGATTGGTCACCTGAACACTTGGCCTCCACTCTATGGACACCCCCGTCTTTGACAATTTCCGACACGCAAGCACGTTCGTTCGAAGTCTTCGATTCAACCATCCTTACATCGGAGACCAAATCTAAGAAAAGGTCAAGCTGCAGACAGTTGATCACCACTCAGATGATGGATATTCATGCAAGTTTTTCACAGTTCTTTGCTGAGTCCTCATTTTGGAGACAGTACTTGTTAACCTGCTTGAACCATTGAAATATTTCACCCATTAATGTGTCACAAAGTGAAAAGATTCTTGTCCATCCGGTCTATCAATCCTTTTATTCTCTTAAGCTGTTGTGAGTCTGTTTATTAGTGGAAGGGACGCAATAGCGAAAGATATGGGCTTCGGCTGGATTCGAACCAACAACAGAAACAACATGCTCGTACGTTGTAAACGCTCCACCAGCTGAACTATGAAGCTAGGCTGGAAGTTCGGAAATTTCATATTTGGACTCAGTTCCCCACCACTCTCACAGTCTTATAGGGAATTTGGTTATTTGTTTACGGCTAACTAAATAATACCTACTGACGGACTTCACGAGTGGCTCATTGATAACGTAATTCTTTAGTTCACCGATTATAGATTAACACTGGGCAACACAAGATCACTGTAGAAGTTGTTGCTTTCTTTGACCAATCTAGTCATTCAGTGTTATGTGTTGACCATGAGGTTTAAAAAGTGACATCGTAAATGAATGAAATATTAGCATGTGCTTTCAAGTAATGTCAATTTTAGAATCTGAAAAAGTCAGTAGATAAAAATGATTTATAGTTTGCTACCCATAATGTTGACACCCAAAACAAAACGACTGGATGGGTCTAGCCTTTGGAAAACTGTATTCATTTAATAAAGTGGCCCACAAAAAAGATGACACAAAGTACTCATTTTGTGAACTATGATAACACGGATTGTAGATGTTCAATGATGAAACTTTCCTTAAAATACATGACTAGTTTTGTGATTGTTGTCAGTCTTCGAGAGTGTTCCCTTGAGGTAGCTTGACTACGGTTCCTGTCAAACGGACTTGTGAAGATTCCGTTCACAACTGACCGAATTTATCTAGCGTCCACGAGTCAATACAAGATCACTGAAACTGTATCAACGGATCAGTTGAACGGTTACTTAGTGAACGTCTCTCCAGTACCACATTTTGCATACTCGTGACCCCGAACATCGTCCTATTTCTCGTTATTTTAGCTCCCCAATTTGAGAAACTCTGCAAGTTTTTCTGGAAACCAACCACCGCATTGGAATCATTTAGTGGACAGCGATATGACGAGATCTAATTTCTTTCAACAGTTCCCTATTCCGAACGCAAGTTCACCTGAGTCAATTAAACTGAGAGATACCTCAGACACACACTCTGCCTTCACAAATCAGCACAGCATGACTTTCCGTCCGTCATCCCTTCATCAACCCGAAGCACCAATAAAATTTACTGCCCCTTGTTGGGGAACACCACCGTTTTTGCACGAAAACACGCTACCATTAGAGACTAATGCACTCGCGGTGAGTGACTCTGCCTCTTCTGGCTTAACTCAGATGAATTCCACAAATCGCAGTGACTACCTAGTCGACTTTTCGCCAACCTGTTCAAACCGTGCGGCGTAAGTTCACTTGTGTTTTCAGACTTAGTATTTCATGTTTCGTGACAGCTCTTTCTAACATTACGGGATAGAAGCAGACACGTGTTCTGTAGTATTCTAGGCAACTTAGCGTAAATTGAAAAATAGACACCGATAAGTTTTTTACGTTGTATGCTTCAAGTTAAGCCTAAACGTTAATCTTCAAAGTTCAAAAACCAAACCAAGCAGATACATACTTACAATGTTCATCATTATAAATTTGAACCACGTTCGCCCAGGAGACCTATGCCCACGTATGGACGGTGTAAATAAGGGAGGAAACCTTCTGTTCTGGGCAAGTCAACCGAAAGGTAGGTTTTACAATGTATGTACATGGACAGCACGCCCACGTCCATTATAAACGCGTGACTCACGTGAAACTGATCAGCCATTAGTGCCTGCTTCCTTGTAATGAGTTTACCTGTGAGTGTCGCCCGCAATGTGATCGACCTGAGAAATTCTACTCCACTTAAAACCAGTTGTTATTGTTTTTAGCCAGTCGCATGTTTGAGAACAATGAAAATGTACGTAAAATGAACCTCCGTCGTCAAACCGCTCTGGGCAAATAAGACAGAATTGTTCAGCGTCTGAAATACTATACCGCTCAAGTACTTCGACTACACATACGTTCAGAGGTTTGTCGGAGAGTTAATAGATTGAGAGATAAATCACGTTTATTTTGAGGTCATGAGCATTTCCAACTGTTATCGATACCTGCACACCAATGAACTTTTACTGCTGTAAATATTCCTGATTCAATATTGTTTGAAAGTTAACACATTCCCAAAGGTCAGTTTGGCTATCTTCACGAGAGGTGAGTTGCCAAATTAACCTAGGAGGAATCAGCATCTCTGATTCAGTGATATCTGTTCGCCAGAGGAAGAACACCGTTCACGCTGATACCGATTATTTGTTCAACATCAGTGGTCATCAGGGGTTAATCTTTGAAGTGTACCAAAGGAAGAGTTAAATTGCACAACGCACACAGCTGTTTGAAGCTTTCACATTTAGCTAAACCCACTGGCTATCCATTTTGAAATGAAGCAATGTACTAGAGCTTCGTTTTTATTACAGCTGATAAATAGTGTATGTTCTTTTTTATTAGAGATGTTTCTCCTGTTCCTATGAGTATCAAGCGATCGCTGCTAACCTTTACACCGCCAGTCTAACCGGTTTATCATAAATACACGTTCAGTACCACTTATGTGAGTAGCGTTCAGGTAGCCTAATCAATGCATATAGTCTGCTGTCGTTCACTTAAGCAGATAACCCTCTAATCAGGACGTATCAGGTGAAGTAAAGCAGGCTGGATCTTAAACTAGGATTTCCTGATTGTTTATCGTAAGATTGACAGTAAGGCGACTACCATGCTTACTTCAGCATCAGGAAGGTCTGAGTTCAAGGGTTAGTCTGAATAAAGAACTGTACTACTGATTTAGTCAAATCTGAGCCAGTTTGAACTTGTACATATGTGGGAAAGCTGTGATCATCTGTGGGAGCTACTCAGTGCGAAGAAAACAGTGTACACGAACCTCAGTCAATAGTGATTTCAATTCGATTAATTCCAACGGTCAAACTGACGCCACAGATGATATTCAAAGTTGGTTGACATATAGAGTGAGAAGACAAAGAGTCGAGATCACAAGTTCTAGGTGTGAATAAAAACTGACTGTAAGTGCTTATGTGTGAATCCTACTAACCACCTTTTTACTGTCATACTTGATATTAGCGCCAGGCAGCATCTTTCGGGTTCGTTAAAACTACTTAGCCAGACCCGGATAACATAGCCATCCCTATCCAATGGTTCTACACCCACCAAGTAGAACAAATGCAAACATACCGCCTCTTCAGCGCCATTAAGAAGGCTTGGTGGTTCGTCAAAACGAATCGACATCAAAGATGTGGAGGGACTTCACTCTCCATTGTGGCTGCTTATGGACTGCACGAATATATTGCATAATTGACCACAAATGCTTCAGTAGCAAGTAATGACTAGCACACCATCTTCATCATCTCAATTGCCATGAGCCTGATCACAAGGTACTCTGACTCGGGTCACCCTTACCACAGCAATGACGTGAAATATCCCAGGAGAAGAAGCTTTACTGATAAGCTTATACGGTAAAAGTTATAACAATAATGTTAATAATAATAATTTCAAGTTAAACTTCACCCCCATTTGATTGCAGCTGTCGCATCCCCATAGACTTTCCAATCGGCCCGTTTCGAACGGAAGAAGCACTAGACTCGAGTTTCGCTCTCATTAGAACTCGTCAGTAATGTATATCATCGTCACTGCCGGGACTTGAACCATGGAGATTCTGTTCATGAGGCAACCGTGCTTACCACTGCGCCTATGACCTGTCTAGGAAGTCCTAATCGCGGGGTTATCGATTGGAGTTAACAGACAGTAACTGTGTCTCTGTTTCGATACGATCGGGCAACCTGATCATTACTCACAAGCGAAAGTGGTTGAGCGTTCACATATGATAATTCGGTCGTGCCTAACGTGAGGTAAATGGCGTAGTGGTAAACACGGTTGCCTGCTCATGAACAGCGTGTCCGTGGTTCAAGTCCCGGCAATGACGGTCATAT
>JTDE01003129.1:14574-29785 GCA_014338405.1 Paragonimus skrjabini miyazakii | reverse complement strand
ATCGTCTTGGGCAACCACGATCGGCAGCCCGGGTAAAGTACTAACCGTGTTAGTGAATAATCTCTGATATGAAAGGCACCTCTGTCTTCCCTTTTCAACGTGTATAGGTAATCCTTAATGTACAAGTGATTCCACAGGTATGATTCAAGGAGGCCGCTTCCCTAACAGGAGTAGACCGTCACAAAATAGTTACACCATGGCAGTTTCTAACACTTTTGGTCGCATCCTGTAAGAACTGGTGGCCAGATGTAGACTGTGTCCATCCGATCAATCGCAGCTTGACGAACTCGCCAGTCAAATTGTTTCGCCCAGTGTTCTTAACATCTGCGGTTTTTTACAGTTGGTGCTTTGCTTCAGAATTTTCACAGCTGAAAACGAATGCCTGTAAACAAATTTTAGAGCAGATTTATTGAAAAGGTTGAACAAAGAAAAGGGCCAGAGTGACTCTCACCCAGATCCAAACATTCGTTTAGCCCTCTCTTAAATACATTGCATATTTGTTCAATCAACTAAAACGGTTCCGTTGAACTAGACACAGTGAGTGGTGAAGACATGAATACTTGGCGATTTATCCATATGTTCAGGGTGGACATGCTATTGGACAAAAATAAAAGTTGTCTAAACATTATGAAGTTAAAGACGATGGTAGAATATCCGTCTGGTAAGATTGAGTATGTCGGCATTTCTTCATAACATCGTTAGCGATCGAGACTACACGGACTCGTTTCAAGTAAACTTATCCATAGTAGTGTCCAGTTAAACTAATCGGATATACTATAATGACAAAGTCCTGATTCACTAATGCAATCTTGTAAATATGTTGAAATAATATTACAATACTGATCCTTCACCTTGCCGTGCTTTCGCTTTTCATCGTACACCACAGTGCAGATGATATAAACAATTTTGTTATAGGCATACATAGCAGTAAATTGTGAAGACAGTAGATTAGACAATGACAATGCAGCACCCGTTTGGGCATAGTGTTGTGATGAGGTCATTGCTACCAATCATGGTATTGGTGCAGAGATCTCAAGCAATATGAGTCAAAGCTTAGCTCGTGAAATTTTGTGGTGCTATTTCTGCTTATTACAAATCGCTCATATCATCTGCATTGTAGTAGCAGATGAGAAGCGAACGAATTCTCTGTATGCAACATGTTCTACAATCTGTTATTCATTTTTCTAAGGAAAAAACACAATCCAGAGCATACCGTTTGGGTGCACAAAGGCTTTCATACGGAATTATTGATCAAAAGGGGTTACCAACTTGATAGTACTATACGGAATTAGAAATGATGCTGTGTTCTGAGCATATCTTTGTTGAAGATATTGCTCTTTAGTTTGTACAGTGGTGTATGGTGTTCGAGATGTGATGGTCAATCAGGAGAGACCGGAGCAAACTTGTAGGCTTATATGAACACCGTGAAACTGATGAATCACGTAGACAATTGCTGCTGGAATGCACACGTATGCACGTGAAAGTAAATCGACACACACGTTTCGGTTTGATTTGTGAGAGCTAAGTGATAATAACTTCTCTCGTCCATTTTATTGACCAAAAGTACAAGCCAGTAGTCGAATAAATGACTTCAGTATACCCATAACAGTTTCAAATGTGTATAATATTCGAATATCCTAATAAATTTACGTATACCTTGGAATAAGTAAACAATCAGGAACTGATCAGACTTACCATAAGTCACCAGTAACTGTCGTATTCATTACAATTTGTACATTGACAGTGAACCAAAAGAACTCAGATCTTTCGAAAACAAATACAGAAGAGGAATATACTATTCGAGTAAGTACAGTTTTAACAGATGGTTATGTTATTTGTCATTTCCTCATACTTTTCTTAACGACTACTTGAGGTGGTGGTGGCCTTTCTGTAACTGATGTTGATGCGGTTGATTAGAATAACTACAAACCTTTCAATTTCGAAACCAAATTATTTGTCTACCTCTTATCAGTTAGTAGTAATTAAAGCTCGTGCGTCACGTAACTTATTAGAGGGATCGATTAATACCGAGCTTGCCAGAATTTGGAATTCTTAAAACTTAAGTAGCACCTGGTGAAAGCTGGTGGCTAAGAAACAAACAGAAATGACTGATGTTTTCAGAAAGACAGACTACGAAACTTATCAACTGCAGGAGTGTATGGAGCAGCACAAAGTTATAAGAAAATTATAGTATGATTGTATGTCAGAAAACTAACAAAAGTGCAAGTAGACTTACAACAAACAACAGTTGACTAGCACTCATGTTGAGAAATCGATTGCGTCTCCACTATGGCGAAGTAGCTATGATGATCAATCCATCTGAATAGCCGACTTGATGTCATGCATGTGGTCTTTGAGTCCATGTATCAGTTTAGCTTCTAGTTATACTATCACGAACAAATCTGGTACAGTGTTCCACATAATAGAAGTGTAGCATCAGTTATTTTGTAACCACAGTGAATTACTTCTCAGATAAGCATCTGGGCTAAGAGAGGACAGATCTGGCAGTGGATGTGGAGCGATTTTCACGTCATACAAGCAACTCACACTTGGTGCTTTATATCACTGAAGTATACATCACCTTGGTAAACCAATGACAAACCGTTAGCAAATAATAAACCCTAACTGCTTTCACTTGGTAGACCTGAGAATGAGGCTGACTAAATGAAGTGGGCACACTCCACACTTAGCTGTGGTTAAGCTGATACAAACCAGCCCGCTGAGCCTAGCTCACTCGGGCTGGTCACTGTTCCTTACAATCCTATCGATCGATCACCTTGGTCTAGGTAGTACGTACACTGATCTGTTGACGCTGATGCTTCCCGTCTCCAGATCTCTCCAATTGTCTTTGATGGAGATTTCTATCGGATTTAATCACTAACCTGACATCGAATCCGTCCCGGTATTCTTTTCAACTATGAAGCCGGGAACAGATAAAAATTGGTAGTCAGCCAACTGTAATATTGCTGATAAGATATCAGCGAGAATAGCAAAGGCACGCGTTGCCTTTGCCAATCTGCGTCATCTGTGGCGCCGAAAAGACGTCCGGTTGTCGCTAAAAGGGAGTGTATGTAAATCCTGTGCGCGTTCCATTTTGGTCTTTGGTTCGGAAACGTGGCCTGTTCACAAAGAAGATATCAACCGGTTTGCTGTGTTTGACCACCGTTGTCTCCACCAACTGGCCCATATTAAATGGACTGATCGCATGAGCAATGTGGCAGTTCGCCGGCGCGTATTCCGGAACGTTCGGGATGGGCGATCAATTGGTCAATTAATCACGTTGCACAGTTTGCGATGGTTGGGTCACGTACTCCGTACGTCATCTGATCGCTTACTGTACCGAGCATTATATACTGAGACCAACAACAGTTGAGTGAAACCGCGTGGTGGTCAAGTAACAACGTGGTCACGAAATATGAAGACCCTGACTGCTCCACTGAGCACAGTGGGTAGGTGTCGCCTGCCTGGAAAGGGTCCTCGTGATCAATCAAACCGTTGGTTAGAGACGCTATCCGAGATGGCGTTGTGTCGCAGTCAATGGCGTACCTGCATCCATACCATTGCTAGTTCTTCCGTTTAGTCTTCATTTAAACATGTTCAACCTTCTTAGTAACGTTTTCTTCTAAGATATTCCACGTCACTGTTGAGGTGAGCGGCGGCCCGAGCCACAGTACCTTTTGACCAGACTCATGGCTGCTATGATGATGATGGTGATGGCCAACCACGGTACTTATTGGAGACATTTGAATTGAACTATCCGTTATATTAGTTTCTCAAAATGACATGCGGCTGAGTGCTGCAACAGTATAGTCATACACAACGCTTCTTCAGCTTAATCGGATCGAAAAAGTGATGTGATTGATGTCATCGCTGTGTACTAGACAGAGCGATGAGATCAACCATCACTATTGTTCTTTTTAACGAAAAAGTGATAAAAACGCTGTGTGCTTTTATTCCGAGATAAGGTCATGTATTAGCTCGTCTTTACTCAAAGACGACCATCTTTCACTGTATTGACACTCTCCTCGGATTGTGTCAATTATGAACGGCTATCTAGTAGAGTTTAGGTACCCATGAACTTACTAAGCCTGAAAGTACAAACCCGAGGCGAAATTTTTGCTTTAACAGTCCCGTGCCAATGATGACTTCACATTGTACTATCGTGTGATGACGCCCACTACAGTCAGGCTTAAAAGACTGCTCCTGTACTATGTACAACTTGATCCTGTAATTAAATCGTGAGCTTTCGAAGCAACGTCTGTTTATCCCGATATTCTCTACTCGTCCTTCCAGTGCCTGCTCGGTAAAGCGTGCGCATTCATGCATCTCTAATTCGCCGACACATGCAGAATAGCAAATCCTATTAATTTCAAGTCAGTATTTCTCAAACTGATACAGCACCTTTATTTTTTTACATCTCAGTCTTACTGAAGAAAGTTAGTCGGTTCATATTGTACGAATTGATGGTCAGTCAGTGTAGCATTGAGTTCTACCTCCAGTACGGTCAGATCCCAGACCCTTATGCGAAAATGACTTAAAAGGTTTTGTATAGCTTACTTCCGAACGCCGACGTTAACTTGATCGGCTTATTCAACAAAATTTTTACCTGAAATCAATATGGCTTTGTTCGGATACGCATCATCATCCTCAACTACAACATCACATTAATTAACTTACCGGTTGTACGCTTTCCTGAACATTGATCGACGGCTCACAATCAGCTGTGTTCCGCCTGTACACTAGCTGGCATCTGAAAGTCGAACAATATCTCATCGTGTCAACCGAATCCAACAAATCATATTCGATGGCTACAATTCCGGCAATACCCTCTTGCCTAGGTGATTGAAATTGATACTCACTGACTGAACCGAATGCACTATTATTCCCTATTCTGACATAGCACCTGTAATATGCTAACTTTGTGCATGGATCACAAGCCAATATATCTTCAAGACCTCTAGGGGCAAGCGTCATAATATTATAGCTCAGCCCTACGCCACTCTGCTAGCCAGAAACCAAACGATTTAGTGAACCAGTACAAATATAACGTTACTTCTACATTTTTAAAAGGCTGCACTTAATAATAAGCACATTCTATAGCTGTACGCACCAACACACGGTCATCCGTCAAACATATTTTCGGTTCTGATGTTTCTTATTTGAGCAAACAGTGCTTCTCTGTCCTTTTTTCTTAGTAAACTTTGCAATTTGGAAGGCTTACTGCACTCATTCAGGGCGAACTGTTGTATTTCCTATTTACCCCGCTATCCATTTCCCCGGTTTAGAGGGATGAATGAATGAAGCACGTGACCTAATCAACAGGAAGTAGCACGAATTGCCCTCAGGATTAATAAGCCACGATGTCAAACCGACTTTCTTGTGTTTTCACGTATAAAACTACAGCTCACCTTGGAAACTTTCCCAGAATCTTTGGAGAAACCTCGATTAAAGTAAATTATTCAAAATGATTTATTTTGTAAACAACAATTAGTTCATGGCTTTTTATGTGGTTGAATGAGACATTCGAAAACTCAATATCTTCCTAGTAGAGTTATCACAGTTTTTCATGGCTATACTATTCTGATCTAATTTCTTTGTTTGCTACCTTTGGAATAACCACTTACTTATCATGTTTTGTGGAAATCTTCACAATATTTTCTCTTTCCAACCCACCCAGACAAGAAACAAGCACGTTTATCGTATTCTCCGAATTTTGGAACAAGAACTGACCTTGCTCTACGGTGAAACATCCATCAGCACGCGTGATCGTACTGATCCAGAGTAGCTTCAGGCGTATTTTGTACCCCGAAAACACTAAGGCATTACTCATAATCTATCGAATTATGAGGTAGACGACCGTTATGCAAGCGGCTTCATCTGGCGGAGCGTCAGTTAAACTGCCCTAATGTCAGCTCTTTTTAGACTAACGTTCAACAACGTTTGTGCGCCAATTTCATGCGTTTATCATTCTAATGACTCTACTTGTCATGTTTCTGTCTGTCTGTCTGTTTGTTTTCATGTTCAGCGGTTCCGTGACCACGTGGTGGTTTCCTTCCCACCTAACTGCCATC
Organism: Paragonimus skrjabini miyazakii; assembly: GCA_014338405.1. Classification (NCBI taxonomy): domain Eukaryota; kingdom Metazoa; phylum Platyhelminthes; class Trematoda; order Plagiorchiida; family Troglotrematidae; genus Paragonimus; species Paragonimus skrjabini miyazakii. Next base: position 23,714 of record JTDE01003129.1, on the reverse strand, counting down.
GTTTCTGTGACACATTTTTGCCCTCTCACTTTCTGATTTGCATTTACCAGTTCGATTGATTCGTCATTTGTTGAGCAGCATTGGTGAATTGTCTGGTCGAACCAGCTTTACGCCGATTCCTTGCCTGGATAATTCGCATTTTTATTGTTTTGAATCTTAGAGTCTAACGCATTCCTCACGTTATTTCTTTGGACTGAATTCAGCTAACTCTATCTGACAAACCCACCTTTCACACACTGTCATGAAATCGGTCCTTTCTGCTTAACCTGACTGGTCTGTCAGTTCTGACCGCTTCTAATCCCCACTTCTACAACTCGTATGGCTGTTACTCCTCTCATTTCGAGCGCATTTTACTAATAGCAATGGGTAGATCGCTGCATTCAAGTCTAGACCAACAGCCACATATGTGCACACACAAATACACAGACTTTGATATTTTGTTTGGTTGCGCACTCAGACCACACCAACCTATCTATCGGCCTTCTTTTTTACGCAAGCATTTCTTCTTCGCTGTAGCATTTCTCCTGTCTTATCAATGGAGAATTTCTAAATCGCATTTTATAGATCATCAGAACAGAAAAAGAAACGTCGATACTTCGTTTTGTTTTGCGCATCAACCAGCTCACTAAGTTCCTGAAATGGACAAACGAACTGGGGCGTATGTTCAGATGAGTGATCTCGCAACCGATCGGAAGAAGACAGCTTGTGAACAGTTTCACACTTATTTAAATATTGCTGGCCTTGAGAACACTTACTTGTACCGCTCTTATTTCTTCTCAACTGTGATTGGTTTGATTGAGTCCAGTGTGTTGATTTAAACTAATGCTATTGACTTTGTGTTTTGTTACACGATTTCCTAACAAACCGCCCGCCAAGCATCCCACGGAGGTACCATGACCCAGGTCGTGAGATCTGCTGGTCGGCGGGAAATTTCTTCGTTTAAGCATAAACTGATTGCACAATAAATTTGTTCATTTGATAGACCGTTTTTTATTGCATGCCGTTTATGATAATAATCTCTGTAAAACTTACAATCGGTTTCTTATTCGCTTAACCTTAGTAAAAAAAATGGATGAGGAATCAAGATTCTAACAGGTTATCTTTTAGTTTGTAGAGAAACGATTGTAATAGTCAAGAGTAGAAAATGAGTTAGCATGAGCCCGAAACTAGGTTCGAAGCAGCAGAGATAGGATACCAAACGAAGTGGGCGCAGTTCGTTAAATTTGGATTTCAAGGAAGTTTGCGGGCAACAATGAGTAAACCAGTTGGTTAGGGAGAACGAAGCAGTGCTACACCGTTCACACTACGTAATTGAGTAGTGGAGAGACCTAGGAACTATTGGATCATTATAATCATGACATTCTTGATTAACAGTGCCGTTCCAATCGCTAAACAATTAACTATAGCGCATTGGCAATGGATTCGGAGTTATCAAGCTTGCCTATGAAAATCCCAATCTACAAAGTTGAGGAGTGTTTGTCAGCTCCTCCTTACCGGCTGTTAGTTTTTCAAAATTAACCTCCTACACATAAAATTCACACCTAGCACGGATACAGCAGTAAAAATTTACGGGGTCCGATCATTGCACATTGCATACCTTTAGGTAACAGCGTTGCAATCGTATGCGTCTGAAAGAAAATGTCTTACCTGTGTTGATATCCAGTCCAAACTTGGATGCCGCGGTCGCGAAAGCCGTGGACAATCGCTGTAGTTCGTCCTCGCTATATGCAAACAGCGCGCTGTCATCTGCGAACAAAAGCATGCGCATCATTGAGGTATGTAACCTGGTTGGGGCGCCGAAGCGTCGAATATTCAGCAGGCGCCCATCCGTCCGGTACTCTACCTTAACACCGTCCTCCCCAGATTCTTGAAAAGCAACTGTTAGCATGGAAGTCAAATATCAACTAAATAAAGATAGAGCCAGGACACAACCCTGCTTCACTCTAGTGACAATGTCAAAATCATCAGAGGTAGACCCACACGATTGCACCTTCGCCCTCATGCCCACATGCAACAATCTAATCAAATTGACGAACTTACCTGGACATCCAAACTTACCAACCATCGTCCACAGAGCCTCGCAGCTCACGAAATCGAATGCCTTGGTGAGGTCGACGAAGAGGGCATACAAAGGCTGGTTCCGTTCCCGGCATTTCTCTTGAAGCTGTCGAGCAATGAACACCAGGTCGATCGTACTCTGATTCGCCCGGAATCCGCATTGCTCCGCAGGAACATTGGCCTCTAATACATCTGTATTCAGCCGGTTCAGAAGGATTCTGGCAAGCACCTTGCCTACACAGTTCAGCAGGCTCACGCCCCGATAGCTGTCGGGGCACTACTTGTTACCCTTACTTTTAAACAAAGGTACTATCGCAGCATCCTTGAAATCTAGCGGCATCACCTCGTGCTCCCAGATGGAGCAGTGCACGTTCCATCGCCGGCCCGCTATTCTTTAGGATCTCGCCTGGCAATCCATCTTCACATGCAGCCTTACCGTTGCGGAGTTGACTAATCGCTCTCTGCAATTCTAGTAAATCAGGAGCGAGAACAAGTGAAGGCTTGATGGTTTGTTGCGGCAGGCTGTTCACGGTCACCAAAACAATGGTAGTAGGACGATTTAGTAGGCTACCAAACTGTTTGCGTCAGACCATCATGATGTCATCTGGCTGGGTGCACGAACAGCCGATGTCCACGTCTACCAGTGCTTTAATAGACGGTATCGATGGACCGAATATCGCTTTGAGCACATCGTAGAACTCCTTATGCTGTCGACGATCTGCGAAGCCCTGCATCCGCTCGCCCTGCTTCATCCACCAGTTGTCCTTGATTCCGCGGACACACTCGGCCAGTTGACGGTGGATACCTCGGAACTTCGCCTTCTTCGCTCCATTGTCCGGGTCCACTGTGGAGGCAGCAAACGCGGTGTTCTTCTCCAGTACCAGTTCGGCGATAACCGCGTTGTCGTCGTCGAACCAGTCCGGACGTTTCCGGTGTTTGACCCCAATCGTCTCGGTAGCTGCCATCGTGATCCGTTCATTGATGAACTGCCACATACCCTCAGGGGTAGTGGATACAGAAGAGTCGTTCAGACGAGCGGCAACTGCACATTGAAAAGCAGTCTTCATCTCACAGTTCTCCAGTCGTTTGATATCCAACTTCTGCCGTTGTCCGGAAGATCTACAATAAACAGACTTGCGTACATGGATAAATAATTTAATCCTGACCAGCCTATGGTCTATGCTACATTCAGCGCCCGCATCACTCGCGTGATACGCACTTCACGAATGCCGCGCTGTCGCACAATCGCGTAGTCAAGCAGGTGGTGGTGGCCGCTTTGTGGATAGGTCCACGTCGTGATGTTGCTCGTACCTAGCTGGAATCGGTTGTTCGTGATAGCCAGCTCGTGAGTAGCACACAGGCGGAGCAGACGATCACCGTTCTCATTGACTAAACCAATGTCGTAGGGTCCGAGGACTCCCGGCCAAGCTACCGAGTCGCGCCCGACTCGAGCGTTCAAGTCACCCAAAACAAACAGTCGATCAGTCACAGGCACCGACCAGATTGTGGTGGACAGCTGATCATCAGTGTCATACATAGTCGGACGATAAACACTGATAAATGTGACACACTTACCTCGACCGAGTTGCAGGTGCATAGACAGCATTCGAGGGCTGATGCCGTGCGGTTCGCCTATCATCAAAGCGTTGATGCGATCAGCGACTGCAAAACAGACACCATGCTGCCAAGCACCGTCTGCCGGGTAATCTATCCCCTAGAAGGTGTACCCAGCATCTGCTTCCCGTAACTTACCTTGGTCCGCAAGCCTTGCCTCGCTCAAGGCTGCTACGTCGATCCCACAGCGACGTAGTTCCATCGCGACCAGCGCAGTGCGCCGATCTTTGGAGCTGCATCGATCCAGCAGCGTGCGCACATTCCATGCTCCAACACAGAGCGTCATGCGTCCCCGAGCCTGTTTCAGGTTGCTCTTCGGGTTACTGAAACTTGAGTCAGCATTATCTGCTCGGGGATTGATATTGGGGGGAGTGTATCAGGGTGAGTGATTGGCAGTAGCATATTTTCGACTATCCACCCTGCCATGTGCAGCAGATAGGGCGACGCGGTTTATCCTGCGCGACGGCCGATGCAGTATGGTATTTGGTTTTTGTTGTAGTCATGGTTTTTGTGGGCTTATGATACTGTCAGGAGGTCCAGACCTAGACAGGTGAGCGATTAGAGCCCTCAACCAAAGACTTTGGCTAAAAAGCCTGTACCGCAAGGCTGCAGGTGACACACGCGCACACATACGCGTCAGCATCACCCAATTAGAACAGGCTCGACAGTCACAACCCAAGACATCCGGCACGTTCACACAGAGACAATATTGCACAGACTAACCAACCACACATACTGCACAGACAAACCAATCACACATACAGACAATCAGATCAGGCAGAGAAGAGAAAAAACTCAACCGAAACACAACACACTAACACCATACACAAAGAATACCTCACAACGGACATACACACGTATATATATATATATATATATATGCCTGAAGTTAAAGTTTACTCTTGGACGGGAATGACGTAATCTGAACTGCACTGTGTCAAATCAAATCCGTTCGTAGCATGTTGATGTACACCATGTGCCAGCATTTTAACCCGAGGTGGGGGTACATGTGGTAAGGACGAATTAAACTGCAGTGTGTACACAGACAGTTTTGAGAAATAAGTGTGTTATTTGTACAGAAGTGATATAAGAAGCAGACATTGACAAAGCACTACGATTGTTTCCAACGTTTTATCGGCCGTCTCAGTGACTCATTCTCGATTAAGTGGCAGTCTGTGACTGACTGCTAAGTACACATAAAAGAGCAACGACATAATCCATTGGCGTTCTGGCAAAAGGAGAAACGAGCCGAGAAAATAAACGAGAAAGGATTAGATTTTTGTGGAAAGAAATCGGCTAGTTGAAACAAACGTCTACGATCGATGCGAACACTTGTTTAATGAATTAGGCCAATCAGTAGAAGTGGACCAAATAGTTTGTAGGACGCAGCAAGTTAGGATCAGAATTGAAAGTACACGGTCTTTTGGGCACAACCACTAACAAAGGTCTGAGGCGGTCCAAAGTAGTTTGTCGCGGTTGTGTCACATATGTGACGGTGAACTGTGACAAGAGGGTAAAAGAGTTTTTGGCTGCACAGTATGATTGAAATTCTTTTGTGAGGAAATCTAGGCAACATCAGGTTTTCGAACGTTCGATAGTTCCGTGCAATTTCAGTTTTCCTTTTTGGTTTGGTAAATTATGACGAAGCCACCAAAACCAGTTGGTGTTGTTTCACCATGATGGAACAATGTGAGTAGTGATTTCTAAATTAGATCCTCAGCCATGGGTTGAGATTAATGAGTTCAGGTTAGTTAGGATTTCGCAACTGTATGACATCATCATTCGCATTAGTTGACATGGCCACAGTGAAATAAACGTGGATCGAACACACAATGGGCGTAGCACGACTATGAAAATATACTGAACCTCTACTAGGTCAATAAAAATGTGAAAATAAAGCATCAAACTGTATCACAGATCTATAAATCCAAGGAAACAGGCAGTGCATTTAGCAAAAAGGAACTCTTAGAGCATAATCGATGTGATAATACGCTTGGTGTAAATGAATAAACGTAAGCTAGTGCAATATCGTCCAAAACGCTCGTCAGTGTGCCCGCAATGTCGCCTCGATGTTAACAACACTAGGTTTAGTCACGATACGAATGTTCGTGGACGTCGTTAATGAACCAGCCTTTCCATTTCTGAAGCGAAAAAGACGCCAAATACTTACGGGGAAACAAGAGCGGAAATAACTGGTTAAACCAAAAAAGGTAGACCTTAGTTGCTAGACTCTCTAACAACCCAGTCACTGGGCATTTTATCTATGCACCATCAGCATGTAGCTTTTGTAAAGGCAAATTAGAACCACCCCACCCCCACCCCCAAAATTTTATTGGAGCGAAAACACCAACGACGTAGCTGGACACGTCCCTCGGAATCGTGCCCACTGCAACAAGAAGAATTGCATCAGATTTCACAGCAGATTAGACAGTCATTCATCAGGCACACAACCGTGATGGTTCGTCATTTGTTTTCAGGAGCCTTTCCGTCTAACAACTCACGTAAACGGGTTAGGTCGGAAGAACGTATACGAGTAACAAGTAGACTCGGATGGACGCTGGACAATGTTATGCAGGAAAATCACGTAAACCTCCGGTAAAAAAGCAAACAAAGACAAAACAGACAGCCATGTTCACACTGTTTGAGTAGACGCTGCCACAGAGCCCATATTGAAATCCTACCTAGAAAGCGTTATTTGAAGGAATGTTTCCTGGACTACGTTTCCAAAAGTTGAAAAACGCTGAGGATGAGATCGATGAACAATTTTGTGAAGATTGTGCAGTAGCACACCGATAAATATTAAGGAATCAATTCAAACTGAAGACATAAAAACTGATCATCAAACGACGCATCTTCATATTTGATTCAAAAATTTACCAGCTATAAACATCCAAAAACCGAAAATTGTTCATGTTTTCTACTAGACATCTGCCCGGCTTATATCATCTACATATCGCTTATAGAGGCTGGCACCATCTATACCGTCAGATAATTTTAATTCAATCATTCCTAAAATATATCTGGAAGCGTTGGGCCCAATGGACTATCCATTACTACACCATCAACTTGTCTATAAGAAAATCCAGCAAAATCAAAACGGATATTCTCTGTACATAGAAGTATAAGTTCCTTGCGGTAATCAACTTTTTGATAGGAAATAAAATCGCATAAAAAATCAACTAATTCTCGGAGGGTAACATTTATAAATAGAGTCAACGTTTATAGAATACACCTTATGTGAACATACCGATACGTTCTGTAAAGTATGTACCACTTCGAAGGAATCTTTTACACAGTGAGGAGTAAACATCTGATAGATGGAATGGAGAATGTCTACAAGCCATCCGGCAAGCTTGTGGTACGGTGAGTTGTCCATGCACGGGATTGACCTTAACAGGACGCCACATTTGTGATTTGGGAGCACCTCTCAACTGTGGTGTGCGGGTTCAGGTTGGCTTCATTTGTCTGCATTGCAGTTCCGAGATGTACCCATGTAGTAGTAAGATTTGGAGCTTTCTTAAGATTTGTCTCTCTGACATAATATTACTGTCAGCTGTAGTGTGTGTGAAATGTTCGTGTGTCCGCTGATACCTTTCATTTAGTACTCCTAATCAGCCTTGTTCAAGATTGAGACGACATCTAACCTCATCAATTGCAAAGAACATCATGGAAACAGTTCACGTTGTTGACCTCGTTTCAAGTGTTGTTCCGTAATCCGAATCAGAAATTGCTTACTTTCTCCGAGGCAATGTTAATCAATACCCGCTGCTCGGCCCTGTGTGTGCATAAACCGTTGACTCACGTAATTTGATTGTCCTGGAACTGATAACAGTCCTTGTTTCATGTAAACCCGAACGGTGACTGTTCCTACTGTTGTTGCTATCCGCATGTCCTATATATTCTACTGTTTTACTTTCGTGACTGAAGAGAGTAAACGAAAGGTTAACAATTCGCGATGTGTCTTCTATCGTTATTGGTGAACAATGTAGTTCAGATAGATTATTCACAGTCGATGAGTGTAGACTCTCGTAAGACTAGCCAACTGTCCACGCCATTGTCTACAAGAAGTATTTTAAAAAATTTCAATCAAACAACACTTTTCCTACAATACTATTAGAAGAAATTCCGGCAGGAATACTGATACAAGTTTGGTGTCACCCATGTTTATTCTCAGTTTTCATAGTCCAGACAAACTGTTCTCGGCTGGTCTACTTCGACAGTAAGAAGCACTAAGAGACTCGAGTTGAGCCTGTTGAGTACACTCATCAATAGTGCACATCCTTGTCATGGCCAGTAGTTAAATTCTAGTACCAACAGTTATGCGATGACTGTAGTGCCAATGATTTCAGTTCGAGCACGATAGAATAACCACATTCCAACCAAAAGCTGATTTAGTTAGATCGACTGATTTGCTTTTGAACTATACGAAACAAAGCGTAAGCACACACTCTGCGTCTGATCTGTATCTGTGTTCGGTACACTAGAGAACTCGAGTGGCTGAATTGGACTGTTGCGAGCTCAACATTATATCGATCACCTATGACAAACGACGATGAAGACAAGTGACACAGTGAACGGTATCAAGAGACTAGTTATTTGTAAGTTGCACATCACTCATATTTCATTGCAACGTTCATGTTCATATAGACTTTCCAGCCAGTCTCTTTCGAAAAGAAACACTAGACTGGAGTTTCGCCTTTGTTAAAGTTTGTTAGTACATATCCTCGCCACGGTTGGGGTTAGGTCACGCTTTCATGAGGTAACTGCGTTGAACACTGCGTCATTGATCTCACACTAGGCACGGCCGAATTATCATACCTGAACGCTCAATCACTTTCGCTTGTGAGTAATGATCAGGTTGTTCGATCGCCTCGAGAAAAGACACAGTTACTGTCTGTTAACTCCAGTCGATAACCTCACGATTAGAACTTCGTAAACAGGTCGAAATGTCTGATTTCATTAAACCTATTGGGCGACACTTGAGATTCACTTCGAAAGAGGTTGGTTGGAAAGTCTACCTGAATGCGAAAGCTGCAATCAAGTCCGAATGATGCACAACTTAAAATTAACCAAATCTTTGACTGATATTTTAACTAGCAGCTTTGGTTGCATCTAGGGACCATGATCTGGTTACTTCATGCTTTGATACTGACCGTCTAGCCCACTATCTTGCAACTTTTACGACTTAAGAAGTCCGAGAGGAATTGCGCACTGCTGAATGAAATCAAATGAGCGAAATGGTTGCCAGTACCAATACAAATGATCCGGATCAGGTGGCATCCGTTAGCCGGCTCGGAACTACCATAGAAGAAGGCATGGTTCTCGCTCTCGAATTGCCGCACTTCATGTATATGCCTCTGGCAATCGTTCACCCGGGAGACCTTTGATGAGTACCATTCATGCAACGAGTAAATCATTTTCACATAAACCCACCGCATCTCGCCGCTCTGATCGACTGTATATTATAC